>JBAMCK010000711.1:0-216337 GCA_037075185.1 Drosophila pseudotalamancana | reverse complement strand
CGTTCAGTTACGTATTACACAAGTTCTTACTCACACTGCAAAAGCTGGAATACAACGGATAACGATTGTTGTTGCTTTTATTTTGCTGCCTATGGCAAAACAAAGACAAAATGCGTTGCGTTCTGTTCGGGTGAGGGGATTCGTTGAGTTGTGGAACGGGGTAACTGTTGCTGCTGAATGCAGGTACACAGACATACGAATATCTCCCACTCTATGTGTATGTGTGACATTGCTTTTAGTTGCTTTCGTTGTTGTTGTTGCTGATGCGCGTGTGCGCAACTCAATTAAGGAATGCAACGTTTTGCGCCCTGTGTTAGTCGACCTCCTCCTTCTTCTTCTCTCCTACTCTCTGAGTCTCAACGCTGCTTTAAACACAAAGAGCCACAACAGAAATCAACTTTGCAATGCGTCATGCGCTTTGTGAAATAGTTTTTGGTTTAACCTTAACCCCTATTGTTGTGAGCAATTGCGTTTGTTTTAATATTGAATGTGGCATACCCTATAAAAAAATTTGTTATGTGTGTGCTTTGATTTATAGCACTGAACCAGTTCATCAACTGGTTTATAATTTAAATAGCATTAATTTAATTTTTTTTTTTTGACAAAGAAAAATAAATATTTCGGGTTTTGTTTAATGTACACCAAAATAATTTAAAAAGAAGAATTCATACAAAAATCTAAACCATATTAAAGACAAGGTACTGCGAATCTATCAATCGAGCTTATATTTTGTGATTGACAACTATTAAAATATTTATTGAATTGCTTGCAATTACGGCTTATTACTGAGTTTAGCTCGTAAACCCCATATTACATATTGTTACACACATTGATATGTATATATGTATCTGTAAATATATATTTGTCACAAATGCATTTATTAGCTATGTGCATATATTATTCTAAAATGTTGATCTTTAGCTTCTCGGATTGTCTCTAACAGTTCATTATTCTATAGACATACGTCATGTTGGCTTATCAAACAATCTGTTTCTGAATATTCCATATATATACGCTCCCAATACCGAACGCAATTATTATTTAAATGGAACACGTGTGCATTAAAACGGGTTAAGTTAATTTCAATGGAATTGTTAGGCCATATAAACAACTTTATCGTCAAGATAAGCTAGCTCAACGATAACAAAATCAGTTTAAATGCCTGCCAAAAGTTCAACAACAATTTGCCAAATTGTTAAAAAGCAACCTTTAACCTCAATAAGCTGTCGTCTATACAAATTCATTAGTGTAACAAACATGCACTTGGCCTGCTCATGGGTTAATGATACTGTTGCTATTTAAGCATTCGTTTCGGACAGCTGTTGAACGCTGCATCTCGTTCGCACTTGTTGGTTACACTGAAAGCTTGGCTTTGGGCTATGTGTGTGTGTGTGTTTTTTTTTTTTGTTGCATTTGCTTTTGCTTTGAGGCTTTTTTGTTTCTTTTGGTTCTGTTTCTGTTTCTTCTGCTATTGATAACTACAGCTTGTTTAACGTATGTATATATGCATGTGTGTGCAAACTGACATATGCATATATTAACAGTAATAACAAAAGCAAAGTTCGTTACAAAAATGTGTTTACCAATTTGCTTGGTATTGCCGTTGCCTTGTTTTTGTTTTTTTGTTGTTACCTTAACTAGTTGTTATTTACGTTGTTTATAAAATTTAATACATTTTTGTGTCCAATTGCGTGGCGCATACTGTAACTGTTAATGTGCATATGGATGTACATGTATGCATGTGTATTTGTAGGTTTTTGTTTTATGCACTTAATTTACGCCCCATGGAATCGCTGTCGCCCCCCTTGTGTGTGTCTGTGCAATATCAAGGCAAAAATAAAAAGTTAAAAAGAAGGAAAAAAAACACGTAATGCGCTAATAAAAACTAAAAAGGGGTGCGGGCTGTTGTCGAGTAGGGTGTGCGGGTGGAGGTGGCGAGGAGAAGGGCCTGGCACGAGTGTGCAAAGATTAAAAGCATTTGATTGAGACAAAGCAAAAGCCATATACGCAACAAAATGGAATTGAAATATTAGCGAGAGAGCGACTGAACGAATTGCATTCGAGAGTGACAGCGCAAAAGAGAGCGAGAGATAGTGTGTTTCGTTAAGCTAACCGCGTAAAGGAGAAGCAGCTTACAGTTTGTTTATTTATTTTTTGCTTTCTATTTTGCAGTTGACAACAGCTGGCAGCAATACACAAACACAAGCAAAGCCCGCAGCGGCAGCGCAGTCGCCACACAGACAGGCAGTCTGTCACCGTCATCGTCTCCGTTTCCGTCTCCCTCTCCTTCTCCCATCATCATCGTCATCATCCTCCAGCTGAGCGAGCGAGCGAGCGACACCGACGCTCTCTCTTCCCTCACATTAGCATTTTGATTGAACGAAACAGCTGAGACGGTCGGCAGCCGTCGCTGCTACGTAGCGTAGGGCAAGGCGCTCACACATATACACATACACAGAATGTCCGCGGACTCGCCGCGCCGCCACCACAGCCATCATCATCATCATGCTTCTGGCGGAGGCGGAATGCGAGGGGGCATGGCCATGCCGGCAATTGTTCCGCCGCAAACAGTCAGCGATCGCTCAATACTGGACTCGGCCATTGGGTTCATCAATGATGTCACATTGGTGCATCAGCCGGCCCAGGATAATAAGGATACGATCACCTGGGCCCGATTCGAGACGAGCGCCGATGTAAGCGATCCTCGGTTCGGCGAAGATTGGGAACTGGAGGGCAATGCAGCACCCCCGCTCCTCCTCATCCTCGGCTATGGCCTGGGCGTACAGGTGTGGGCGATACCCGCCAACGGGGAGGCCGTCGAGGTGTTGTCCTGGCGCCATGGCGTTGTTACCGCCCTGCGTGTCCTGCCCACACCGATTACGGCCAACACCGCACTCGATGACAACGGACGCGCCGACGAGCCAGTGGATGCATTTGCCGATAAGCGACCCCTTGTGGCGTTCGTCGATGGCGGCAGCGCCGCAGCCAGCAGTCTGTCCGGCGGAGGACAATTCTCCGGCGGTGGTGGATCCGGCTTGGGCTTAGGTGGCATCGGCATGGGTAATCCTTCGCATGCCGGCTCCTCGCACTTCAGTGCCGTCAACTTTGTCTCGCTTAAAACGGGCAGCCAGGTGAAGACCATCAAATTTAAGAATCCCGTTCTGGACATTCAGGCCAATCGCTCGGCCGTCGTCATCACCTTTCACGAGCGCCTGGCGGTGTTTGATGCCCGCACTTTGGAGGATCGCCTAACCATAACCACCTGCTTTCCAAGTCCGGGGTGAGTAAAACCTTCAAGCTTTAAGAGCTTTTACTCCTTATCATTGAATGACACTTGTTGAAAGTTCACTTGACTTTTGTGTTCACCTCTAGATCTTTTGATTCATACTATATCAAAAGAAAATCTTTGTGAGAGCTTTTAACAGTGGACTACGTTTAACCAGTGCTTAAAGCTCGTTTACTTTATCAAACTTTTTTATTCTTCATATTAAACTCTAGATATTTTTCTTTATATAATTTGAAAAAGATTGATTTAAATCAATTTTAGAAGCTCGCTAAAATGTTAAAGAAACTTTTGCATGCTTTATTTTAATCTCCAGATATTTCTCTTCATCTAATTTGTGAATAATTTATAAAAGCTCCATGAGAGCTTTTAAAAGCTTACTTAAATTTAATCAGAGTTTTACTTATATTTTAATAACGAGTTTTATTTATATTTTAATAACTCTAGATTCTCTTCAAATGATATTTATATTTGAAAAAAAAAAAATTAATCAAAGCTCTAGTGAGTTTTTAAATGCTTACTAACATTAAATCAGAGCTTAAAGCTCATTGTAAAGTTCAGCATTTAGTTGTTCTGCTTTGTATTCGTCTTAAAGATAAATTTAATTTTTAAATCTGAAAGCTCATTAATCTAATCCAACCCCCTCTTCCACTGTCGCACCCCTCCAGGGTAAATCCAAATCCGATTGCACTAGGTCCACGCTGGCTGGCATATGCGGAGCACAAGCTGCTCCACTCAAAGCGCAGCGGCGGCGGCTGCGACGGCGAAGGAGTGCCCAGCTATACGGCGACGGTGCTCAATGCGGCCAAATCCTTTGGCAAGGGTCTGCGCGAGCTGGGTGAACAGGTGGCAGCCGGACTGACCGGCACCAGCGCCGGCAGCGGCAACAGCTCTAAAAGCAGCAGCTTCGATTCGGCCACAGGCGGCGTCGATGCCAAACAATCGGGCGTGGTCACCATTATAGATGTGAAGGTAGGTCCACGTGACGACTTAACCCAAACGTATTACCCATTCGTTCACACTGTTTGCTTGTGCATTTCAGCATCCCATCAAGGATTACAGTCCCACGTCAGGATCGCCGCTGGGCTCGATGTCCGATCCAATTATTGCCCACTTTGTGGCGCACAGCGAGGCGCTTGTGGCCATGGAATTCGATAGCTCCGGTATGCTGCTGTTAACAGCGGATCGTCGCGGTCATGATTTCCATGTCTTTCGCATACAGCCGCATCCGGTTGGCTCCAGTTTGGCTGCAGTGCATCATCTGTATGTGCTGCATCGCGGCGACACCAGCGCCAAGGTACAGCATATTGCCTTCTCGCTGGACTCACGCTGGGCGGCCGTATCGACACTCCGTGGCACCACCCATGTCTTCCCCATCACGCCGTATGGCGGCGCCATGGGCGTACGCACCCATACATCGCTGCATGTGGTCAACAAATTGTCGCGTTTCCATCGCAGCGCTGGCCTCGGCGCCGACGGACGTTCCAGCTCCCCCATTTCGCATTCGGAGAGCACAACGTTTGTGCAATCGCTGCAGCCGTATCATAATCCCACATTGCCGCCATTTTCGCGTCCCACTGTCGTCCAGCCGCTGGCGCAGTTGCGTCAACCGTTCGTCTTGGGCTCCCCGCCGGGCAGCGCATCCCTTAGCGGCTGCGGCGGAATTGTCGGCGGTGGCGGCGGGTCTGGTGGCGGCGGCGTTAGCTCCCATCAGCGTCAACGCTTGTCCTCGCTGTCGGATGATTGCGGCAAGCCGTTGAGCGTATGCGCCACCTTTGCCAAGTCGCGCTCCTGGCTGCTGGAACCGCCAACTGCGACTCGCGAGGCACCGCATCGCGTCCAGCGGAAAGCAGTCGATTCGCTCTTCGTTATGGCCGGCCATGGAGCACTCATTCAGTACGATCTGGACACGAAGTTAGCCTCAAGTGAGTTACCCCGCATTCAGGGATTGGCTTTTGGTTTTTATTGCCGTCATTAATTTCATTGTAGATGTTGCCAAAGAGAAGATTTGTGATGATACGCCCATTGAGTTGGAGGTGGAGGCCAAGGCACAGTGGAATCTGGGCCGACGCAAGGATGGATCTCATGAAATTATACCACCGCTAGCGCTGGACAATTGGCTGATTAAGGATCGCCATTCCAGCCTCCTAATGGACAGTGCCCATCACTTCGATGAGCCCGACGAGCCGGCCGAAAGCTGGTTGGCCCAGGTCGAGATTATCACGCACGCCGGACCCCATCGTCGTCTCTGGATGGGTCCGCAGTTTGTTTTCAAGAATTATAATACGCCCAGCGGGTAAGGATCGAGGGAAACCTTCATCAATGAATCAAATGGGCTTTAAGAAAGGAGAATAACTAGTTATCATCTCATAAACTGCTTTTCCTATGCAGAACAGCGTGTTTCGTGAGAGCGAGACAGACATATGTCAAGCCAATTCTATATTCTATGCAATTTTTAAATATTGAGAATCTTAATTATATTTTTGATAACATTGAAAGTGATTTAGAATGGGGAATCAGAATCTTGGTCGATTTTTTAAAAAGCTGCAAGCAAATTTTATTGAAATAATTGTTGTAATTAACTTTTCCCTTTTCCTAATTATTTATCATCTAGAATTTCATTTAGTGTAAATTTAACGATTCTAGTTTTAAAAGCTATCGAATGGTGCTTAAGCGGGTGTATTAAAATCGATATTAATCGATATAAAGTAAAGAGTACGAGCTATAGAAGGATATGACAAATAAATAGAAACAAAAACTCGAGAGGGTATCTGCAAGTCGATCACTTTAAAACAAGTTATGTGATGGTTAGGCAGAAATGCAAATTAAACCTGTTTGTAATCCCAACTCCCGATTTACTTTAGCTCCAATTTGAACCACGTGGACGCTGAGGCTGTGGAAATAGGCGTTACGAAGACGACAACCTCTGCGATGCCGTCGACGTCAGCTGGTGGATCGGGAGCCGGTGGTCCAATCATTGCCACCGTCGAGCGTTCCAGTCCATTGAATATGCCGTTAGGCGCAGCCGTTGGAGCCACCGTCTCAAGCACCGGACGTACCGGTGTGCCCGTTCTAATCGAATCCGGTTCATATAGTAAGTCATCCAATTGGATACCAATGAAAACTATTCCATATATACACACACATATATATATATATATTCGAATTCTGATTGAATTCCCTGCTGCAGGCAGCATTGAGCAGAGTCCCAAGCTAATGGATCGCTTTCGTCACGGACACCTGGACTCGGATTATGGTCACGGCGATATGCGTCTGAAGGAGGATCTGGCGGATGCCATGCGGGAGTCCCCTTCAACGGCGGCAGCTCGTCGCGATACCGGTAAGTCCCCATTTATATAGTAATTGATTCTTAAACAGAATCAAATCTCTCTCATTCTGTGTGTCTATATATCTAAAACTGACTGAACTCTCAAGTATATACACACCATATATGATATGATATATGATTATGCTAGTGTTTAAATGTGATTGAGTGAGGATTAGGAGGAAAATAAAAGTTAGTTAGTCACGGGTTCTACTTACACTTCGAATAAAATATATTGAGCTGCGATTCGATTCGTTTATTTGCAAGTTTTTGGTTCCGCTAATAGTTTGTCTAGTGTTTCGATTCAGTTTTATCGATAATTTTAAACTTGCTGGAAGGTTCGTTTAAACTCAAATAATTTCAAATTCGAGTTCGAACCGATTCGATTAAAAACCGTTTTTAAGCTAAAGTATTTAGAAAGTATTTCTTTCATTTTTTTTTATTAATATATTAATAAAAAGTATTTTACAAATTATAATATTGAAATCCTCAATATATACATATATTATATATTTAAATTAATCTTAAAATTTATATTTATATATGTTATAAAATATGTTTCAAATAGGTTTCACCTATTTTTTTATGTAATTTCTGATCGTTCAAATAGGGTTTTAATCTTGTTAAAATTATAAGTGAAAAACAAATCACATTTGAACACTTAACATAATCGATTATTTGAAGTTATCGTTATCGTTCTCGTTTATCGTTGTAACTGTTCCTTTAAGTGTTGAATTTTGAATTGAATTTTTGAATGTTTTATAATTGTGCTTTATTATTCAGTTTTGTTTCTTTATGTTAACGGAAAATGTGAAAACTGGTGAAAATGTGAAAATGAAAAATACGACGAAATTGGCATTGGTTGATTTTTTTTTTTTTTTTTGTTCAATGGACGGAAATTGCAGTAAAGCTCTTTAATAAATGTCCACTCTATATGTGAAATTTATCAGACCGTGCGATGCATACATATATTTATATATACATATATATGTAATATATATACATATATATATATGTGTATTCAGCTTCTAAATAAACATCTTTCACTCATTTAACATCATTATTTCATAAGTATATATAACTGTATCTGTGTGTGTGTGTGTGTGTGTGTGTCTCTTTATAAATAAGCTTCATCGTATTTCAAAATTTTCGTGTTCACAAATTCTTCAAATGCAAGCAAAGCTTTACGCTACAGTGAGTGCTCCCTAAAGATAACTTTTATAGATTTTAAATTGCTTAAAACATTTTATCTTCTTTTTTTTTTGTATATCTTTAATTTTAAGCTTTAAAAAATATTTGAAAATCTTTCTTAGCGAGCATTCACTGTACTTGTTTTTTTTTCTGTGCAGCTATGGTCACCCTAAACATAGCATAAAACATTTCTCATATAAATTACTGTACTATATAAAACAACATTTTAATAATATTTACATTTCTACATTTAAGCTAATCCCAAATTTGTATTACTATTGTAAAATTTGTCAACTTTTCCAGACACACATACGCACACACATACACACTCACACCCATCAATCAATTGGCTTCTATTCTTTGTAACTCTTTGCAATATTTTTCTGACTTAATTTTCCGTTGTTTAGAATTCATTCCCCAAACTTCACAGAAAAAAAAAAAAATAATAGAACACGCACATTTCTTAAAGTGCAAGAAAAAGACAACAACATATGTGCTTCTCTTTCAGCAAGAACTATCGTACACCCCGCAATCCTCAAACACTAAAAAAAAAAAAAAAATAATAATAATAATAATAATAAATCCCAATTGCTTAAAAAAATTATTTCTATATATGTATAAAAAAAAAAAAAAACAAGACTCCTGGCGAGCTTCTTCTTTATTCTGCGTCTGCTGCTTCTTCTTCTTCTTCATCATCATCTTGGTCTGCTTCTTCTTCTATTTCTTCTTCTTGAACTTCTTCAACTTCTGCTTTAAACGCTTAAATTTTTTTTTGGGTTTTTTCCCTCGTTTTTTGCTTTCGTCGAATTTTTGGACACAAAAAAAAAAAAAAACAAAATTTAACAACGCGTGCGAGTGAAACAGTGCGAGCGAGTAAGCAAGAGAGAGACCGAAAGTGAATAAGAGAGAGAGAGAGAGAGAAAGAGAGAGCGAAAGTTTGAAGGAGAGAAAGAGACGGAGAACAGTTGAGAAGAAAGAGCACATAAAAATCTCCATAAAAAAACTTTTGAATTTAAAGCCAAAGCCATTTAATTTCGTTTAACCTACAAAACTTCATATAAAATTTATATAAATATATATATCTATATATCATTTTATATAGATATTTATATATAGATATATATATATATATATATTACATATTTACGTTTTCATAAAAGCGCATTTCTTTTTCCGCTTCTAAAAAAAATTCAAAAACTCACAAAAAAAAAAAACACTAGTAAAAAACTATAAAAAAAAAATGTAAGAATTTCGTAGCAAACATTTTTCACTTAGCAAAAAAGTACATAAAAAATAAATAAATAAAAGAGAATGACATTTATTTATTTTACCAATTGCATTTAGTTTAATGCCTTTCTTTTTTATGCTGTTTGCAATTTTTTTTCAAGTTTTTTGTTCATGTTTTTGTTTTCTTTTTTTGTTTTTTTTTTTTTTTTTCTTAAAAAAATGAAAAAATTTTAAAACAAATGGAAAAATTGAAAAGAAAAAAAAACGAGCCATGGCATTGTTTTTTTTTTCTTGTTGTTACTTTCGTTTTTTGTTTCTTTCCGTTCGAATGGCAAATGCGCTTTTCTCATAATTTGTTTTCTCTTCTTCTCTTCTCTTCTCTGTTCTGTGCGCTTCCGTAAACGTCGAAAAATCCGCCTCGCCGCGTTCCTTTGCCCAGATGTTGCCGCTTTCGAGGCAGCAACTGTTGCTGCCACAGCGGCATCAACAACAACAGCAGCATCTGCAGCAGCAGCCGCCGCCGCCGCCGCAGCAGCAGCAGCAGCTGGCGACAATGTTTGCTACTATGATGCACTGGCGGAGCATGAGGCGGAGGAGGAGGAGATTACGATGCTGCCGCATGAGGTGGCACACAGTGCTGCAACAATATCGGCATTGGCCAGCGCGTTGCCAAACATATGCAGCTACGAGCTGGCAGCAGCCGCCGCAGCAGCAGCAGCAGCAACGCCGGCGCCACGCATCGAGAAAATCGTGAATCCTTTGGGTACCGTTACGGATGTGCATGCAGGGATTAGCGGTGAGCTGCAAACGGATATGCTGGACGAGGTGGTCGGGCAGCTGGCCGCCGAGGATCTGGTCATCCATGAGAACTGCGACGAGGCGCTGTTCCGGCCGGTGGTGGCCATATTCTGTGATGAGTTCGCCGAGCAGCGGCGGCACGAGCAGCAGCTGCAACGGGAACGGGAATGGCATCGCGATCAAATGCTGGAGAATGCAGCGGGCGGCAGTTGCAGCCAATTGCCGCATCACGAACAGCCGCCGGTGGTGTTAGCCAATAAGCTAATTGTACCGGTTATAGCCAAGGAAATGGATGAGGTAATTACGAAAAAGGAGAAGCAACAGAAGTCCTTAAAATCTCAGGCGGCAGCCGAGGATGCGGCTCAAGCGTTGCGATTTGCACAGATGTCGCATCTCAATAAGCCGGCAAAGGGCAATCATAATAATAATAATAATAATAATAATAATAATAACAATAATAATAATAATAATAATAATAATATTAAAGCGACAGCGACAGCGACTGCCAAAACTGCCAGCCAGTTAAAGCCAACCACAACAACAACATCATCAACAACAACAACAACAACAACAACAACAACTGCCACCAGCGAGGACGAACAACAGCTCGAGGATGAGCTGCAGACATCGATAAGCTCCACGCTGTCCCTCAAAACCCAAAGCAACAAAAAGTCCAAAGCGGCCAAGCACAAGGCTAACAAAGCAACAGCACAACAACAACAACAACAACAGAGCAACAAGAAAGACAAAAAACAAGCGGCAGCCGAATTGGAAGCAGAGCGCAAGCTGCAGCTGGAAAGGGAGAGGGTGGAGAGGGAGAGGGAGAGGGAGAATGCAGCAAAGGAGGCGCTGGAGGCGGAGCAGCAGCTGAAGCTGGAGGCAGAGGCCAGGCGAAAGGCACAGCAGGGCAAGGAACAAGAAAGGAAACAGGAGCTGGAACAGGAACAGGAACTGGAGCTGGATCAGGAGCTGGAGCTAGGCGAGCTGGAGGATCCAGATCAGGCGACGGACTATGCGGATGGGCTGTTGGCCAAGCGGGCAGCCATTGCAGCTGTCATGGTTAGCAGTGCCAGCGCGCAAGGACTAAATCTGCATGTTGAAACCGAGCAAGAGGAGGATGAGGAGGAGAAGGATGCAGAGGAGGAGGAGCAGCAGCAGCAGAAGCCGCAGCAGAAGCCGGAGTCGAAGTCGAAGCCGAAACAAATCCCGCTAGCCAAGCGCTCGGAATCAAATGAGCCAAGCAAACAGGCCAAGAGCAAGTGCAGCAAAGTGGAGGTCAAGGGCAAGGATGCGATCAAGGCCAAGGCTGGCAACTATCAGGTGAAGGTGCTCGAACTAATGGCCGAACCCGCAACACGCACCTGGAAGACGCTCGAGCAATCCTCCAGCCCGAATCGCCCGACGGAGAAGCTGCTGCCAGGACTTTTGACGCCGCTGGAGGAGCCGAGCGACTTTGATGACTTTCTGCTCGGCGGACTGCGGCCGCTGGAAGCGTTGCCGCCACTGCCCGGCCTGGAGCCGCTGCAAGCACTGGACGAGGATGAGAGCAGTGGAGCAGCTGGTTCTACTTCAGCTCTGCCGGGTGCAGAGAGTCTCATCAACTTCGAGAGTCCGCTGCAGGAGAACGCCGCCATGTTGCGCAAAATAACGCCACCGCCGCGTGGCTTCACCGAACAGAATCTAATCCTCGCCCTCTGCGGCTCGCTCCACTACGAGAACGAATACGCCCAGCTGCTGGCCGAGAAGGCGGCGACAGCAGCAGCAGCAGCAGCGGCAGCGGCAGCCGAGGAGCGTGCCATGCAAAAGTCGATATGCAGCATGAACAGCTCATCCGGTTCCGAGGAGCTGCTGCTGATGGAGGAGCCCAAAAAGCAAAGCAAGAAGCACAAACGCTCCAAGCCAACCGCCACGGCGGCGGATGATGAGGAACTGCGTCCATTGATTAGCATTAGTATGTGTGAATCGCAACAGCAGCAACAGCAACAGCAACAACATCAGCAGAAGCAGCAGCAGCAGCTGTTGGTCCATCATGTGGACGAGGACGATGACGACGACGAGGATGATGCTGATGCTGACGATGATGATGTAGATGCAGATGTAGATGCAGATGCAGATGCGGATGCCGATGGTGATGGTGATGGCGATGATGAGGATGCGCGCAGTGCCATACTGCCACAGGACTTGCTGCACTTTGGCAGCAATGCAACAGCAACGCATTCCGGCACCACGACGGACAGCGAGGGTCCTATGCCGGCGACCACATCCGATGATAATACCAACTATGCCATCAACCTGGCCACGGCTCACACCAAGCTGAAGACCAAAAAGCTGGAGCATAAAATCAATTTGATTGCGGCCATCGAGGCGGCCACCTCCTCGTCCACATCCTCGGCGGAGGAGAGCTGCGCCGAGACCGCCACTGTTGCCGCAGTTGCAACAGCAGCAGGGGCAGCAGCAACAACAACAACAACAGCATCGACAACAACGGCAGCTGTGGCTGCCACCGAGGCATCCTCTGCGAGTGCGAGTGCGCCGACAGTTGCCACACACGGCAGCACGGCTGTGGCAATGGGCGTGGCACATGCCACAAGTCCGCCGAGTGCGACAAAGAAGAAGACGAAGCGACGCAAGAGATAAGAATTAGCAATATGTTTGTTGTGCGTGTTCAGTCTCGTCGTCCTCTGGCATCTGTACGCCAGTCCGGCAACGCCAAATACGGTCATACGGCAGCACCAACAACCGTCGCAGTCGCAGTCGCAACAGCAGCCACCGCCGCAGCCGCAGCCGCAGCAACAAAAACAACAACAACTGCAATTGCTGCCGGCAGAGCAGTCAGCGTTGCTGCCGCGCAGCGTCAAATAGCGCAACAAACATTCGCGTTAAACACACACACACACACACATACACTTACACACGCGACCCTTCCACGCCCACCCAACTCCAACTTTCTTAGCGCCTAAGTTAATTGCGAAAACCGCACACACACACTCTCCCTCCCTCTCTCTTTCTCTCTCTCTCTCTCTCTCTTTCTCTCTCAACACACACACACATATATATAGCCCAAATTCTAACTGTGCAAAAATATAAAAAAAAAATTATAAAAAACTAAAAACCTTACACAAAAAAAACTATGTGATTATTGACAACAACAACAAAAACACGCAATTCGATTAAATTTAAAAATCAACAAAAACTGACAAAAAAAATGTATGCTAACAATTTTTAAGTGCAAAATTCTATTATTAGCTATTAAAAAAAAAAACTCAACTTATATATACACACACACTTATACATATATACATAAATATGTAAGAGAATTATGCAAAACAAAAAAAATTACAAAAAAACTCAAAAGCTCTAATTTTAACTATGTACATACAACATTTGAGAAGAGAATTTCAAATTGTATAAAAAAAACCGTTTGCTCACACACACATACAGCCATTAACTGCTACATATAAACCCAGCTTATAAAATGCTACAACAACAAAAAAACACTGTCCAATGCCACAATTTATGTAAATGCTCTGTGTAAGTGCTAAAGCAGCGCAGCCGCAGCTGCATTCACCCACACTTACATACACACACACACATATATATATACATAAAAGCACAGCAGCAGACCAGCAGAGATCATTCGGCTCTTGAACTGTGCAGAAAGGTCCGCGCAGCTAAGCGCAGCTTGTCGGCTATTCTGGGCTCTTCTACTCCTCTCACTGCACAAAAAAGCACAGCAGTAGAGCAGCAGAGATCTCTCAGATTAGTAGACGAGCGGCTCTTGAACTGTGAAGATGGGTTCAAGCAGCTAAGCGCAGCTAAGCGCAGCTTGTCGTCCATTATGAGCTCTTCTACTCTTCTCACTGCAGCTTTTTTCACACAGAGTATAAGACCTGCTTTCGTTAAGTTTTTATAACGCCAACCAACAACAACAACAACACACAAAACTGCTACAAAACCTCTTCCCAATCAAAAAGCTCTCAACAAAAACAAAAAAATTAAAATAAACTAAATAAAACAAAAACAACTCAACTCGTTTTTTGGCGCTTCGCTTAAATAAATATATTTTTTTTTAAATATTGTTTAAATTTGAATTATTTTTGTTGTGTTTATTTATTTTAATTTCTAAAAGAAAAGCTTTTTCTTAGTTCTTTTCTTATAAACATTTTTCGTTATCGATTGTTAAAAACTTTTTGGCAAAGTTTTGAAATAATGTAAAAATACACAAAAAATGAAAATAGTTTTCTGTACATATGACTTGCAGTATTTATGATTTTCAAATAACGAAAAAGCAAAAAACATTGAGAAAAAAAAAAAACAAAAACCAACTAAAAATTAATTAAATTAAATATGTATAATTAAATAAATGCAATTTTAGTTAAAACTACCATAAAAAAAAAATTGTTGGCGTTTTTATTGCATACGAGCTATAATTTACGGGTTACCCTATAATACATATACAAACTTTTTTGTAAATGGATTATATAATTAGTCCAGCGATATTTCTAACAAATTCTAATATTCAACATTATCAAATATGCTTTACCATATCCCACAATCAATTTCAATGTTGAAATTTTGCTGTTTTCCCTATGAAAGATCCAAAATTGAGGTAAAAGTCTATAACATTCAATACAGGGTTCTACTACAGATCTATAGAGTTCTTAAAGATTCGCCATAGCATAGTTTATGTTTACACACCCATTGAACTGGATTCCTAGTAGAGCTACAGATCTGATATTTTGTATGTGGCTGCAGGTATAATAGTTAACTGCAATAACGGTATAATAGCAGGTCTTATAATTAACATTAAAATGTGATGACATTTAATAAAAATGCAATTTAATTTACTTTCTATGCACAGGCAACTTATTTGGCATCGATCAGGCGGATGGACTGGCCAACAACAATAACAACAGCAACAACAATAACAACAACACAATTCTAACACCAGCAACAACAACAACAGCAACAACGAGGAGCAACAAACTCAAGTCCAGTGCCAACGCGAATGCCGGACAGGAGCCGGAACCAATGAGCATAACGCCGCCGCCAGCAGCAGCAACAACAACAACTGCACAGGCAACAATTGCAGCAACAACAGCAACATTTGCAGCAGCAACAGCAACAGCAACAACATTTGCTGGCAACGTGTTGGCAACGAAGCCGCAGCTGAACGTCGCCGCAGTTGGCATCGACGGCGAATTGGCGACAGTGGTGAACATCGATGTGTTTGACGATCAGCTGAGCTTGAGCAGCATCAGCACCAACAGTCGTCTCTCGCTAGAAGGACCGCCGTCGCAGTCGTCGCCGCCGCTCAGCCTCAGCAACGGGCTGATGATGGAAACCAATCTGATGCATTTCTCAGAGAGCGCAGCGCTCGTAACTGTCGATAACTCTGGCTCTGGCTCTGGTTCCGGTTTCGGTTTTGGGTCTGGTTCCGGTTCCGGTTGCGAACCAGTTGATGATGGCATGCAAAATTTGTGAGAGTTGATGCAGAGGCCAACGGCGACGCGTCTCTTGCAACGCGCCACGCTGATTGGTGAGAATTTCAATTTGCGTCGCATTTGCACGCAGTTGTTCAACGCCCGGCCAACAGATGGCGCCAGCCAATCGGTCAACGCATCCATTGAAAAGCCATCTTAATTCCTCTACAACTCCTCCTTAAATGAAGAAGAAGAAAAAATCCACCTCGAAATGCGGTGATTGTTTTTTTTTCTTCTCAATCTTATTAGTTTAAGTAAGAAATGACACGTGGCTTTAAATGACGCTTCAGTCTGGGATTAATCAGTAGTTACCAAGCAGTGTTGAAAAACGCACTTAAGGCCAACGATTAATTGAAAGCTTGCCAGTCCTTGAAAGCTGCACGCATTTGAAAGCTGGCAAATTGTTGTATTGCCAAGCAGCTTAAACAATGTTGAAAGCTCCTCTTAAGTGCAAAGCTTCACTTACATTTTGTAAGATAAAAATCCCATTAATGATTGCAAGTTATTATTTTAGAGAGTTGAGCAGCTCCAAAAAGCTCACCTAAGTGGAAAATATTTAGCTCGATTGAAGCAAATAGCATTTTTTTAAAGGAGCTTTGAAAGCACATTTAAGCTTTCACACCGAAAAAAAAATAACAAAATGCGAACTGCTTATTTAATTTCTCATCAGTTTCCCTTTAACAACACTGCTTGAAATTTCAAGTAAAGCTCGTTTTAAGCTGAAAGCTCAACAAGTAATCTTTTATTTTGCGCCTTTAATAAGACGGCTTGCAGTTACTTAAATGCACTTGTTTTTTACAACACTACGCTTTGAGCCAACCATTGAAGAGCTTTACGAATGATTAATCCAGCGATTAAGTGTCAGTGTCATTAGATTAATCAAACGCATTACTTAGTTCAATTAGAATTCTTTAATTGGTTTAAATTGATATTATACAATTTTTTATTATTATTTTTGTCATCCTTTAAACAATTGTTTACAAGACGCATAGCAAAAGGCCATAAAAAAATTAAGAAGAATGCAACAAGCGAAAAGTGTGAAAAGATAAAAGGAAAACAGATTTAAAACAATATATAGATCAGATCAGACCTCAGCTGAATGCCGTGATATTTAAAATAAAATTAAAACAAGCAAGAAAAAAATAATAATACAAAATAACACACACACACACACGCAAGCAAAGGAAATATAAAGATTTCTCTAATTAAAAAAGTTATATAAAAAAAATTAAATAAATAATAAAAAGCGTTGAAAAAAGTCGAAAGAGAAGCGCAAAAACTATTAAAAAGTAGAAGAAAAAAAAAATATATATATAAATTTCTATATATATGTAATACTATATGTCTATATACCATATATACTATATAATTATTTAACTGAGTGTAAGCCCGGGCATATTCAAAACTATCCTAAACATCTATTTTTTATTTGATATTTTTTATTCTTCGTTTTTAAGGCCCAAAAAAATTTTTTTATTCATTTTTCTACAATGCAAAAAAAAAAAATATTATTTTAAGTTTATTTTTCAAAAATTTCCGTTTAAATGTTGAAATTCCATTCCGAGAAAGAAAAAATGAACCATTTACAACAATTGCGATTTAAACATATCCATATACAAAAACATAACATATATAGAACAGATCCATAATATATATATATATATATATCGATATATATCCATAAAAATAACATTTAAATTAAGCCACAAATAACATTAATAATAAACAACAAAAAATCAGTTCAAATATCCAACCTAAAATATACGAACATATGTATATTCTCATATATATTTTCTATATATATATTCCAGAGATATATAAATATATATTTAGATATGAACATTACGGAAACAAATGAAAATATGCCACTTCCTGATCCACCAAAAAAATATATATAAATATATACATACAATAAAAATATATAGTTCTATATTCGCTTTGAAAAACTTAAGAAACAGACAAAGAAAGAGAGATAGAGTGAGAGAATTGAGTTAATATTTTTTTTTCTATTATATTCCTTAGATACATTATTATTGATCTTTTTAGATTTCGAGGTGCTCCACTGACTGAACTTTCGATCAGTAGTACTTTTTTTACCTTAGTTTATTATCTGGCAATCGAGCACCTACATATACTTATATATACATATACAGATACATATAACTATATTCATATAATTTTGTGTGTGGATAATACTTATGTAATAGCTAAAGAATGCAAATTTTGGGTATAAACGCTCGGAACTTCCACTGCGTGCATTTTTTTTTATTAAAAAAAAAAAAAACAAATATTGCTAATAAAAAAAAACTATTCAAATTTTATGTTTATGTCGTATTTCTATTAAAATAATTCATTAAGAAAATAAACACTTGGAAAAACTTATACGTATATATATATATACATTATATATATATATATATTATATACACAAAATATATTGAAAATGTGTTTTTATAGGGCGCAAAAAACTGGGACATGAGAAATGAGGCTATCGAAATGCAAGATTTGCTTGGAACTACTAGAAGTTCAAATTGATTCATCTGAAATTCAATTCAATTTGGTAACATCGGTGTCCCTTATCATAAACAATATATTTGAAAATATGTCGGGAACTTCATTATCTATGGTATACACATATATACAGTGGGCTTATCGATTGGTTGGGTTGAATTCCTTCTTTCTGACATTGCGAATTTCTGATATCAGATATCATTTTCATTTACCTTGTGCCTAATTTACATATACTTATATATATGATAACATTGGACATTCGTGCGCATATATACTGCTTCTAATTGAAAATAACGTGAATGCAATAAAATATCAATTAGGTAATTAAATAAGGCCTGGCACATACGATAACAGTGAATTGACGCCTACACATATGCATGCATACATATGTACATATATACCCGAATACATACAAAATGTTATTAAATAGTTACAGTTACATGTGCACCTATAAATAAATTCTATTGTATCATTCTCCTCACAGCATGCCCTTTGGGTCGCGCCACTACTGTAGGATCGTTGCTAAACCCAAGGCTACGCGAGCTTTGCGCTGCAGCACTGATGCGCAAAGCTCAGCTAAACCAATCAAAAAGAGCTTTGCACTAATGGCTGTAAATATGGTAACACCTTTTGAGTGCTATATGAACAGTGAGGTTCCCCTTAATAAAGTTGTACTTTATTTGTATCACATGCAGTCATTCATTAAGTTTCAGGGTTATTTAGCCCCAATCCCCCCAAATTAAGTTCTTCAGGTAATGCCACAAGCACTGCAAATCGAATCTTATCAATGTTATAAGTTTTAGTTTTGTATTTTTTTTTTATAGGTCGCCTTGTGGTTTTTGGGGTACTTTGCCATGAAAAGCCTCATGTGATTAGGCAACCGTTTCCCCACTATAATGCTCCGATAACCCGCCTCCTTCTACCTGAACACTCGCTTTAGCACAATCTTATCGGATGCGGGTCTTACGATTAGGTGACCAATGCCAATTATGATTGCGATTGATCACACACTTCATAATAAAATATATAATAAAAAATATACGACTATTTAGGGTCTACGTAATCCCCATTGGTAAACTCCCTTGATTCAGGAATATAATTTGGGTTTTTTTCTGTTTATGGTTTTAGTAGAAAATAAAAACTAAAAAATTTTTAAAAACTTCTTAGTTCTTAAATCGGAACAAGAGTTGAGATATATTTTATATAAAGCAAAATTTAAATAAATCAGTTAGGAATTTAATTTAAAAAAGAAAATGCCGATAGTTTTAATGCTTAGAAAACCTCCATAAATGGAATAAACTGAAATAGTATAGAAAAAGAGAAACAAAAAATAGGGAGAAGTTAGAAAAAAAAAAATTTAATCTATTTTTTATCTAAAAACTTAGAAAGTTAAGGTTAGTAGCATTATGGAAAGGTTAGGTTAAAATTCTTTTTTGATGAATGATCTCATGTATTTATAATTTTCGGTACATTCTGCTTTCTGTTCTGCACAAAACTCATCTATATAAAAATTGCCATATATCTAACTACATTGTATATGATATATGATATGTGGTATATATGTATGTATGTACATATATGTATCTATGTGTGACTTCTAATGACATAGCTTGTTTATCTGTCTCTTATCAAATTATGATTATGGTTGGATATTTGCTTTTTTCCGGCTATTACGTAGGTAAAAATAAAGCCAAAAAAAAACCAATTGTTGCGTTTCTAGTTTTCGGTTATTTTTTCTTATCGCACAACATAAACCAATAAAAACAAAGAACAATATAATAAATCATGTTTTTTTCGAGCCGCGGTTGAAAAAGGCGAAAAAGTATTCAATCGAAACTCAAGTCGATTAGAGCTATATAATATGTGTGTTCTTCTTCTTTTTTATCATTAGGTATTTTTACATGGTCTATATCTATGTTTGCGATTGCTTCCCCCAACCCCATGCCATGCTTTGAGACACGCTAATTAACTTGTTTCCCTCATATCTGCCGCTGTTATCGTTATCACTCAAATCGATAGTTATCGATTGTTACAAGGACATTTCACAATCTGTGGTTCAAATTGAAAAACGATTTTTAATCAAGGCGCATAAATTACTTTTTTAGCTTATTTTAAGAATTTTTTAACTTAGGAATAAATTTGCATGAAGTTTTTTTTTATCTATTCTGTCTTTTTATCTAGATTATATACGTTTTACTTATCTATAATTTTGTTATGCATCCGTGTACATACGTATACACACATGAACATACATATACATAATATACATATGAACATATATAACTACCATTCGCTCGCTCGCTCACTATATCGTTCTATCTCACTCTGCCTCTTGCTTTCCCTTTATCTGCTTCATTTTATTTGATTATCAGCTACGAAATGTTAAATTAATGTAATTCATTTTCATGCATAAATGAAATCTTGTCTACTGCATAAGCTGAATGACATAATTATAATACTCTATGCACACACACATTCATATATGTATGTACAAATACCCTCTGGCAAGATTCAAGGGGCAGTCTATGAACTTTTCTTGTTGCTTGATAACCTTCACAATTCATTTGCTTAAGACCAATGACAATGACATGCAATACAAATACACAAATACATACACGTTTTGTACGCATGTATGTGTGTATAAACAGACGGCCGGCAAATGTCAGGAGAAATGGCAAAGGGCAGTTAAACACATGTGAAAAATTGCACGTGCTGCTGAGAGCGAGCGCAAGCGCAAGCGTAAACAGTGCTGAAGTAAACGAAAATAAAAAATATCCCTTTTTCATTTATAGTTCGTTTCCCCTGTCATCAAAAGCTGCCCCTATTTGGGCACAAATTTGCGGCGAATATTGAGCTGGTCAACCCCAGCTGCCCAAAAAGGAACGTTACAAGAGCGCGAACGCTAGAAAGAGCGAGCGAGCGAGGTGATGACGAGAGAGTGTGCGAGCGAGGGACAGTGCGCACGCGCATAAATGGGATGCTTAAACATTTACAAAACTGACAGCTGCATTTAATGTTAACGGTAAGGAGATAGAGAGAGATACATGCTTAGCATCTGTTTGTATAATACACACACACAGCTGGCTTGCAATACCGTTAAAATTAGCGGCATTGTTAGTGTAGCTTTTAGCTTGTCTTATTTTCTGCATTCGCTTTGATGAGATATTTTTAGCTTTTTTTGGTGGTGTCTCGTGAAAATGTTTCATGCCCTTTTTTAGACATAAAGCATACAGTTTTCACTTTTTATTTTGCGTTGGATAAACACACAAAATGTCTAGGAGGGCGCGACAAAGAGAAAAATAGAGAAGACCGACATTGAGCCACAGACCATATGGACAATTGATCAATGTTATTATAATCGTATGAATGTGTACTATACATATACATACATATGTATGCATGTGTGCTCCACATTTTGCCACCAAGCCCATCATTTGAGCATCTCTATAGTTATCACTCACTCAAGCGCAACTCAATTGTGAGTTAAACAGTTAAACTGAGCTTTAGCTGTCTTTTATAAGATTGTAAATGCCGTATTGCATTGTTAGTGCTTAAGGTGGAAGCGAGAGTGGGGAGTTGCAAATGTAAATCAGAACAAGAGAGACCGATTGATGCAACATATGTACCATAACCATATTTGGCATTGCATTTTGGTAAGCTGCAGTCACACAAGGTGCTCTCTAAGCTGAGGAGTACGCTCGAGAAAGAGAGAGCGAGAGATAGAGAGGAGAGACTGAGAGCGAAAGAGAACGAGTGTGGGCGCGTGCGCATTAGCCACGCTCGGAGGCAGTCCAACATGCATACACATATGCACACGTGTGCCAGCATAGTTGGCCGCTCTCCCACTGGCACACACACAGACAGACACGCACCCGCATGAAAAGGGGACAGACCGGAAAACGCTCAAAAAGCGAGAAAAATAATACAAATGAATTTGAACTTGAACTTACCGCGCCCTGCGCTCTATGACTCTATCTATGCACGTCTACACTTTTTTTTTAGTTTTCTGTTTGTGCGTGGGTGTGTGCGCAGGTTACCAAAGCGCCGGAAAATACACACCCATTTATGTGCACAATAGACATTTATATAAAAAATATATGTGTATATGTATGTACATATGTACATTGTATCATGCACATAAGCGCGTCGTCATCGTTAGCTAAATCTTTGTCGCCTGTCATGTCCATTTTGAGTTGCTCATTATTGTATAATAAACACATAAACACATACACCCGCACACACGCATGCACAAATATATATGTATGTACATACGTATATTATGCAAATCGATGTATACGGATATTGCCGTCTACCTGCCGGCGCATCCTAAAATACACAAGCACTCCATTCTCTTTCTTCCACCCGCTCTTCCTCTCTTCTTCTGCCACCCGCTCGTCCTCTCTCTATCTCTCGCTTATTCTGTCTGACTTTTTGGAGCCGCGCATCGTCTGCTGTCCCTATGCAAGTTGAATATTAACGAATTTCACGATGTGAATGTAATTTTTGCCGGTCCTCAACTTCACCTTATGTTCATACATACATATGTACATATGTAGATTCATATGTACATCTATTCAGAGATATGCATATGTGAATGTATGCAGCTTTTCCCTTTTATTTTCTTATTGCTGTGTGCTGTGGAACGTGTTTAGCCTCTTTAATGCGCCTCCGTTTCCGCAGTGAGTGGCTCTTTGATCAGCGCCCATGCACACGCATACATACGCACAAAATGTATGTATGTATGTATGTATGTGTGCTTCCTGTGAGAGAGGATCATAAATCTACGGCCCACACAGCGCAGCTTAAGAACTAGAAAGCTTTCGCTCAACTCTCTTATATTTAAGCCATGCAGCAATATCGCCAGAATGTTAATCGCACCATTATTTAAGTCAGACGGTTTATTTTGCTTCTATTTCGTTTTCCTGATAAGCAGCTTAATATTATTATTGTGATATGGAAACACCTGCGTACTTGGAAATACTTGCTTATAAATAGTGAAACCAGAGGCTAAATAAACACATATATACGTTTCCAGCTAAATTTACCAACTCGGCATTTGTGTGGTCAATTCTAAAATAACTACCTTACAGTTCTTTTTATGACTCATAGCATGATGACTTATGTATGTATGTACTATGTATGTGGTTATGACTGTTGCGGTGCTCTAGCCGCTTCCTCTTCCCTGGCACGCACCCGCATATTGCAATTGTCTCTCTTATACATACTTCACCCTTTAGTGAATTTGTTACTGCTGTTTGTTTCTTGCTAGTTTCTTCTTCTTCTGTTTTTGGCAGCAACGGAAGCGCCAGTCCCAGTCTCAGTCCCAGCCGCAGTCCCTGTCTCAGCCCCAGCCCAATGCCGGCGCCACGCCCTTTTGAACTGCCATAAATTAACACCCAGGGGCCAAGGCCCCGCATGACAACAGCAGCGATGCGGCTTGCTCTTGAGCGCCTCTCTCGAGGACCGAGCCGCGTCTTCTTTGAGTGCATTTCCTTCAAAGAGTTGCGGGCAATCGAGGCAATTGCTTTTTGTTTCATTTTTGTTGTTTCTGTTTTCTTCTTTTATTTTTTATATGTATTTATATGCGATAGACGCGCCTGCATGCGATACTTGACTTTATCAACGGAAAAGAGGCCTCAATGAAAAGATATTTCGCTGCATATAACGACTTTAAAATACTCTTTAAAATAGCCTTCTAAATAGGAATATAAGCTTAAAGAAATCTTTGCATATATGTATGTATATATTTAAATTTTTTATTTATTTATTTATTATAAAATAATTAATACACTCACATTTTCTATAAGACTAACATTTAGCTTAGCTTTAACTAAAATTAGTATAACAAACATAATATATGTATGTATGTACTATATACCAAACTTGTTTATCAAGTTAAGAGACTCGCCGTCTGAGGGTATTTCAAAGAAAGGAAGCTGCTTTAAATATAAGATATATTTAATGTGCATTTTGTTTCTTGTCTCCCTCCACTTGAGTTTGTGATTCGAAGCATACATGCATATGGCGTCTATATAGCATAGCTTGTATATATATATACATATATATGTATATATATTTATGTGTGTATGGATGTATGTATATCATAAATATTTGTATCGCTTGAACTGGAATGCAGCCGAAAAGCCAGAGAACGCGCCCATATTTGCGCTGATAATTAACTTAGTCTGATTAGTCATATACTTACATGTACATATATGTGTGTATATATGTATGTGGCCAATGCACCGCTAAAACTCTGTGGCCTGCATTATTCATTAAAGGCTCGCCGCGCCCAAAAATCTAATACAACAGCTGATTGAATCCGAACCAAGCCACCCTCTCGCTCATTTCTATTGTGGTGGTTGAGCCTCTGCCTCTTCCTCTGCCACTGCTGCTGGTGGTAACTGTAATGATGGCGGTGGTGCCGTTAGTGGTGGTTGTTTTTCTGCCGCCCACGAAATCGAGTCGCTTGCATGTTGTTAACCCAGGCCCAACTTCATGCGATGCACGCATAGGGCGTGCGCCCCTCGGCCGGCACCCTCATAACTTAACCGAACGCGGAAGAAAGCAACCAAGTGGACCGACTGCCAGTTACCCTTACAAAAACTGTCTTGATTGATCTGCAAAGCTCTCAAAATGTGTAGCTCTCAATTTTAAACCTTCTCGAAACTGAAGCTTTTTTTCTCTGTCTCTTTAAATTAATTATCCACCCTTAAATTTAAGCTTATATGCTTATATGTCTACTATATACTTAAATCAGTAAAAAAAAAAACATATTTACTTTGCATACACTCAATATTACAAAAACACCTCTTAAAACAAAAGTGTTACATACAACTACGCAGAAGCAATATACCCTATGCGCACAACGGCTCAAAGGGTAGCAAACGGAAAAGAAAGAAAGACCGGCTCAAGGTTGCGGCGACCCTTCTTAATATACGTTACCCACTGCAACCACCCTCTGCAGCATGTGTGTGTGTGTGTGAGTGTGAGTGTGCCTACTCCTCGGTAGGGGTGGTTCACCCCTATGCCATATGTACATCACATCAACGGCGGCTGGGTGAGGCAAATATTTTTGCCAAAAACTCGCCAAAATTACCAAAAAAAAAAAAAAAAAAACAAAATAAAATAATATGTGACAATGCTAATGGCAAGCAGACTCGACTGCAAACTACCCTGTAGACAAATAATCTTACCGTATTATTGTTAGTATTTTTATAACTCATCATTCTATCTGGAATTCGAATAGAAATAAAAATCGTTGCCAATGCTTTAGTAAAGCTCACATAGCAAATTTGGATAGTCTAGGTAATGCTAAAGCTGAGTTACGTAAGATTACACTTAGTCAAAAATCGTTGGATAGATATAAAGAAAGCTAGCTGGATTGTGAATTAGTTGAAATATATGGAATATATTGATATAAAATGATATATGGCACATGCACTGTCGTAGCCATATACCCGATGGCACACACGCGTGCTTACAGGGTATTTCGCAAAAGAAATATGTGTACAAATAAAAGGCCTGACTCTCATGCCTTGCGCACGTGTCACTTTCACAATTGTTGTTGCTATTGTTATTGTTGTTGTCGTGGCTGGAAAATGTTTTTTTTTTCTTTTTGTTTTCGGGGGAAAAGCCGTCTGCGACCCAGACGCTTTTCGATGAGTCATACGCATTGATTTTGCAACATTCGCAACTCTTCGGTTCGCTTTAACTTATAAATAATGCAGCTTGTAAATAAGGCTCAAATGGATCGCAGTCGACGTTGCAGAAAGCGCTTTTCATTTTTTCCACATCTTTTTCTTACAGACTCTGAAATGGAAATGCAATGCGTCACGCTCTGATTTCGGCTCACACATCGATGAAAATTCTCGAAAATTCGGAAAAAATATATATATTTGTACATAAATATTGTTGTACTCGCATTTAGTAAAGCTCTTATCGAACATGTACTTGATCGATCCATGAGTCAGCGTACCCCTAGTTAACTTCTTATCGCTTATATAAATATAGCTACATATATTATATCTAAGTGGTTTCCATTGATTTCGAGTAATACGTGGACAAACATTTTCTTTTATACCCAAGTCTACATTCTTTCCATATCAAATGCTCCAACTTTACACCAATTTTCCTTAATAGATCTCAACTTTGACGGATTTTATATGCCATATATGTTTTCGATTTTGTTTCGCTAAATAAAATGAATTTCAAATTTATTTTATAAATAATTTTTCAATTCAGATATATTTTAAAATGATCTGAGACTTTTTAATACTCTTCGCAAAGTGTCAATAAATTATTTCTAGTTAATAAACTTTGTTGAAACTGCACCAAGTTTTATAATACCCTGTTTCATTCAAATTCATCCAAATATTATTGGTAATATATATAGAAAAATAGATTTTTAACTAAGGTTTCACTGAACGAAACGTTTAAAGCACCTGGCTAGCCAAATAGTAAAGCCAAAGGTTTTCTTGGCGACAGATAGATCATATATAACCCCTCTCTAAAAGGTAAATGGAGTAAATAGCTTTCGGTTATATCACAGGGTTTGCAGAGGGGGGGAAAGAGGAAAAGTTGAGAAACTTCGCTTGGACAAATGTGTTTTATTATACTTTATACCTATTTCAAATGTGTTGGAAGAAAGCTATGATGGTTAGGCAACTACGATGTACTGGAGTATGTATATACACATATATATACAAAATTGAAAATGTATCAATTATTAATCTATTTTCAATTTTTAGACAATCTTTAGACTTGGATTTTCATAATTCGAAAACTATAAAATACTAATAATTTACAAGTTTGTATTTAATTATTTTAGATTATTTACAAAATAAAAAATATTTAAAGCAGAAATTGTTTAGTATAGTGCGTAATCGTAACTATTAACAGGGTATTCCCATAACGGTCACTCTCGGCGATCACACGCGTGTTTGTATGTTTGATTGTGTGTTTGTTTGTTAACGGTTTCTTTGAACTCTTCAACTGTTGAAGAGTTGAGTTCATTTTCAATGCACACCTCGAAACGTAACTCGTTTGCCTTTTACTGTTGCTTCTTCTTCTTCTGCTGCTGCTGCTGCAGCTGGCTCCAATTTGAAATACGGATACAAGCACGAAGATAAAGATACAGATACTGATACTGAGATACTGAGCTACAGATACAGCTACAGTTGTATCGATCAAACGGTAAAGAAAACAAAACCAAATGCAAAAAAAAATAAAAACACAACAAAACAAAAACAACAAAACATCAAATCAAATAAAACTTCAACTTTCGCAAAAATTTGCTTAATAATTGAACAAAATTATAGAAAATGTATTTTTTGTATTTTTCGTTGTTGATGTTTGTCGCGCGTTCACCGAAATTCTGATTAGCCAGTGAAAGTCTTTCATTTTCTTAGCTGCAGTACCGTTAAACCTTATCTCTCATTGTCTCTGTGTGTGTGTGTGTGTGCGTGTGATTGCCATTTTTTTCGTATTTGGTTTTGCTGAATAGAGAGGAGCTATAAATATAATTAACGGATAAAACAGATTTCGCATAGTTGCAAATACAATGGGCGTGATTAACCGTTAAGCGAGAGTATATGATTATATACACATACATATACATAAATTCATAGTTGGTTAAGTAATTCGAATATGTGTTAGGCAATGCTTAACAGTTAATAACTGTTTTTAATATTAATTATTATAAGCTGTTAATTGCTGCGAGGCTGCAAACTATGAACAGTAAATTCTAGATTTAAAGACATATTTTAGTTTTTTTTTTAGGTTAAGGAAACCAATTAGGGCACTATAGCTCTTAAAGCTCCTGATTTCAATGAATAGGATTAAACTTTTGTATGCTGTTTCACATTAAGTTAATCTCTTATTTGATTGATTTGAAATATTATATTTATTAATAAAGAAACATTCAAGATAACCTCAAAATTAGCCTTAAAGTAATTCACCTGCAGTAAAAAAACGAAACGTAAACTGAAAAGCAATGAAAACACATTTCTTAATTGCAATAAATACACACATATGTATGTATATACACAATATTCTGTTGATTTGTCGTTAGACCAAAAAGGCTACGAATATTTGTGCGGCCCAAAATGGGGCGTTCGAATTGCGGCGGCTTCCTGAGGCGCAATAGTTAAATACCGGATGGAATGCCTTTTAAAGCGTAAGAGCGAAAGAGAAAGAGAGGGTCCCTAGATTCTGGTGTCATCTCTAGTTAAAGCTAAGATCACAGCGACAGCCGAAATATGGCAACGTTGTCAATTTCCGTTGTTCGAAATTCGAAAATTGTTACAGTTTGAAGACCATAAAAACACAAAACAGACGCACACACACACAGACACACACTCACACGTAGTGCGCAATTTGTTAAAGCAAACTTTTCGACATGTACATTTTGGGTTAAAATTCAATATAAATCAGTAAAAGACAGAGAGGGAGAGAACATAAAGCTTCGCGATTGTTTCATTCAAAATGGCAACGGCCAAATGTGGCAGCGGCGTCGACGGAGACGCCAGCAGAGACAGCTCAATGTCAATGGCTTCGGCGCGGCTACGCATGCGTGTGTGTTTGTGTGTGTGTGAGAGTGCTCAAAAGTGTGCGGCTGAAAGCGCCCAAATGACAAAATAAATTATGCAAAGTAAAATTAAAATGCACAAATAAAAAATGCCAAAATCGTTGACTTGTTACTTTAAGCTGCTGTTTATTGTTTTTCTTCATCGAACAAATAATTTTTGTCATAACACATACATACATATGTGCATACATACATACATATGTATGTATGTATAATTTGGTGCTTGTATGTAAACACATATATGTATGTATGTCACCACATACATATGTATACATACATATGTATGTATGTATGTATGTACATATAACTTTAAGTAAACTTAGCAAATGGATAATCCAAGCGACATGAAAATACTTAAAGTATTAAAAAGAAAACCAATGCAATCCACATCCATACATATGTATGTATGTACATAAGTAGATGTACATACATATGTACATATGATTGCACATAAAGTCTTAAATTTATTGTCATTGTTAGTGTTATTGTTAGTGCTACCTGTATTTTATTTTTAGCTTCAACCTGCCTACACTAGAAAGTGAAAAGTGGACAGATAGAAAGCATGAATTACCGTACTTTTCGTCTTCCTAAACTTCTTTTCTCCCTTGTTGTTCGTTTTGTCAACACATACAACATAGAAAAGAGTGGAAGCGGCGCAGGCGCAGCGGCAATCGAGTGAAGCTTTCAAGGGAAGTAGAAGCCGCAATCATTGAGTGTAAAATGCTGAGTAATAAGGAATAAGCAAGCCAATAAGAAAGAAGTGCGCATTAAGTAAGCCAAGCAAATGGTAATTTTCTTGCGCTCATTAGAGGGTCACTTCCATGCAGCCGCGTCGGCAAAAGATGCATAAGAATGAATAGTGAACATATACACATACATATATACATACATACAAAAGTCTGTGTGTGCGCTTGGCTCCTCATTTCCAGCTGCCGAAGCACCGTTGCCGAGACTATTTGAAATAACTGTGCACAATGCTGGGTGTACTAATAGATGCGCTTAATGTGCAGGGAGATTGAATCTAATTATGAATATGCATACATACATACATATTAAATGGGCTTTCATACATACATGTGTATCTACATACATACATACATACATACATATACATATACATATGGATTTGAATATGTTTGTGTACAATATAATTTAAAACTTTAGGTCCACATTTAAAAGTTAACATTTTTCAGCCTATTAAAGAGAACGGTTCTATGTTTCTGCTTAGTGCTGTATGTTTGTTTTAGTTTTTTGTGGCAGCCAGTTTCTTCCGTTTGAAAACAAGTTTATCGGATTTTGTGCCGCTTCGACTTCTGTTTTTCTTAACATTTCAAACGTAACTGTCAACAATGGGAGACGAAGACGTCGCCATCAATGCTAACGTTGTTGTTGTTCTAGCTGTTACGGCTACAGGTGCGCGAGACAGCGGCTGCGCGGCAGCTGTTCGCATTTGATTTCTCAACTGTCGGGCAACGGGAACAAATGCCCTCTCGCTCACTCGCTTAGCACAAAGCCGTGCTTAAGTGTGTTTGTGTGTTAAATATGCTCAATTATTAGCATACATGCATACATATGTATGTGTGTATTTGATTTTGTTTTTGCCTGACTTTGGGATCGCATTTATTTTGTTTACCGTTCACCTACATAGTTTGCGCCGCTTTTGTTAAAATAAACGGTGAGTGTTTTTTTGTTTCCATCCGCTGCGACGTTTTTTTTTTATTAGTTTTGATTGCTGTTGTTGTTTTTAGGAACTCGTTTATTGTTGATGTTGTTATTACTGGCATTGCTTTCTTCGATGCTTCATATGCAAATTGCTACACTAAATTTTGTACTTTTCATTTCAGTCATATGAATCATTCCAATAACATGGAATTAAGCTGCCGCGTCATATTTCAATGCGACCCTCAAGCCGCCCCAGCGACGTTTTTGTGTGCGTGTGTGTGTGTGTAAGGCGAGCTTGTTGTCCACGTCCGTGTGGGACGAGAAATGAGTCATTGGTGATCCCATGGTCAATGTCTAATTCCAATGATAAGCACGATTGACTCTCAGCTGAGCAGCTATTGAAATGCGTTGCCCTAACAGAATTTATTTCTGGTTGACTCATTGCTCAATTTTTGTTTAATTTTTATCAGTGCAATAACAAATAAAATGCACATTAATTTCATAAATTTATTTAGAAGTTGACACCAAAAAATAAAAAAAAATTATGCGTATCAGTTACTTAAGTTAATCGCTATGTACATGTATGTGTACGTTAAATGTTGTTGTTGTTTTAATATTTATAGGCTGCTTGGGCAATTGTACTGGAAGTGAGTGTTCACATATTTATAGCCATGATAAGGCGACAACAAGGCGCCCCTACCTTATTGCTGGGCAAGAGTTGCCATATCTGTGAAGGAGTATCGTATTAGAGTGGTTTTGTAAGTGTAAGTGATATGTGAATGTGCGTGTGAGCATGTGTGCGTGAGATAGCATTGAGTACAAAAGTAAGTTCCGTTATAGATCAGCGTCATATCCGCTGATTAAAATTCTTGGAAGGGCTGCTCTTAAGCTCATGGATTCTGGTGACAAATAGCGATAAAGGCGACGCCTTCACGCAATGCTTGCCACGTGCAGCACTAATTTTTTTAATTTTTATTTTTTTTTTGTTGGGTGTGACCATTCACTCCTGTTGCACGCACATCCAACTTTGTTGTCCACACCCATACACACATACAAGCAGGGATTCACGTGCGTTTATTCTTTTCAATTTGTGTAATTGCCGACCGACCAAACGACCGGCGGCGGAGTTGCCAACTTTATTTGAATTTGTTGTCTGTTTAATTGATGTTGTTCGCACGCACACATACAGACACATAGACGCACGCCCAGCTGTTAGCGGTGAACCGTAACGGACCAACCCTGCGAAAAGCTACACAAAAGCCGCCGTCCCAAAAGTCACCTGGAATGGAAACAGCAATGCGAGTGGGAATGAAAATGGGAATGAGAACGCGCGCGCATGTGTGTGTGTGCGAGTGTGGGCGACGCTCTACACTTACATACATACGTTTGCACCAGTACACGCTTAATAAGTATAACACACACACACACACAGGCGTCACTCGTTTTGATTAAAAACCACTTAAGGTTTTGTTTTTGCAACCCACATTCTTGTGGCTGCGGCCTTCTTTAGATACGCTGCTAAAGTGAAGATTCGCTGGCAGTGGAAGACAATGTCAGCTTACAGTGAACTCTCCAACCAAAGCCACGTTCGCACGATCTCCATTTATAACAACAAAGTATTGTTTACAATAAAAAAAGAAAAAGTACAGCAAATTGTTGAAAATGCAAATAAATGCCGGCTGCGATTATAGCGAGTGTTTACTGTGTTTCATTTTAAAGTAGTTTTAGTTGGCACAATTACTTCACCATGCAAATATGTTGCTTTACCCATATAAATGCAACGGCCTATAGTATAAACGTATGCATGTGTAGTTACATACATATGTATACGTACATAGGCTTGCCTGTGTATGTGTGTGTGAGTGACTAGTCTACTGCCCATTTGAACTGTCATAATGAAATGAAATACAAATTATACGCGGTTAAAGGACAGTTTTTTAATGTTGTTTATGTTGAGACTTTGACAAATTAGTCGCATAGATCAGCTCTTTTTTTTTCATTGAATTAGTAACTTTTTTTGTAGACCTCTCAAGCCATAAGCAAAATCATTTTCATTTTATATGCAAAGACAATTGCAACGGCTTTTGTTATTTATTATAAAAAATATTGTGCATACTCCTTCACTCAGTTCCCATCGGATTGATAGCCTCGACGCTAATCAGATACTTACTATGCCCAGCCAGGCGACGCTCAAATGCCAAGCAACATCTAAATAATGGGAAATACAGTCAGACGCCGGCATCAGGTTCGCTCACAGTCTCGCCGACGCTGATGCCGCAAAAATAAAAATAAAAAAAAGCAGAAAAAGAAAGAAAAACAACAGCTAAAGCTACCAACAAAATGTTGAAAAAGTAAGAGTGCTCTTCTCATGAGTAGTCAACCGGCGCATACCCTGCAGCTGCAACACAGTTGCTAATGTATTGTATATATGTACATATGTAAAAATAAACATACACAAAAATATATATATATATATATATATATATAAATAAGATAAATATAGCAGACACTTATAATATAATTAAATATCTTTAGCTCGCCAAGTTCTGTCTGTTACAAAGCCGTTGCACAAAACCAATATACCCTTTTGTACACACTAACAATTAGTACAGCGCAGCGAAAGACAGCAAAATAAAACTTAATAAAAAGTACGACTCAGACGGCGTTTGCTGTCTGGAACTCCCACAACGTGCATGTATCACGTTCAATTGCTGTAACACCTTCGGCTGCGGTTGCTGCAGCAACCGGCGACCAGCAACCAACAACCAACAACCAACAACTAGCAGCCAGTGGAGACGCCCCCTTCCCCTCCCTTTATTTATCTGCTGTCTGACTCAATGAAAATTTATTTCGCCCAGCGAGCAAATATTGTGTGCTATAAATATTAAATCAACTAACGATTAATTTTTACGATATGTGTAAAATATCATATTTATTTTAATAAACATGTTATGAATCATACATGCATGTATGTTACTATGTATTGTTTTCTTTCTAAATATTCTATAACAAGTTCTTTAATTTAAAACTGATTATAGAAATTGTGTATTTTTTTTTAAATAAAGATCATTATCTGTAACATTATTATTATTTATTCATTCATTGGCTAAAATTGGTTAAAGTCTTTGTCATTATCATTATCGTTATCATTATTAACATTATTAGTAATTTAAGCAGTTAATTTAAATAAATTTTTATGTTTATTTATCGCAACAAATTTTTGCCTCAATTTAAATTTGTTTGTTGGGTTAACTCTATCGTGCTCCCTCCCACTCACTCACTCACTCTCTCTCTATTCGTCCACTCTCTATCTTTCCTTATTTCTTTCTTTTTTTGATGCTTTGATGCGTGGCTGCAAAACTTTGGAATTGGCTAATTAATTTGCTGCGGCAGCCAAAGCATTTGTTCATATGCGAAGCGCACCCACCACCAAATCCAATGGACAGCAGTGAAAAAGAAACAGAAGGAGACAGACAGAGCAGGGGGAACTGGAAGTGGAAGGGGAGAAGTATGGTGGAATTGTGATAGAGTGATAGAGAGACAAATGCATGAGGCACGCACAAATATAGCGGTGCATTGGCATTAAAGTGAAATTGTGAAAAATTGCGGCTCGCAACAATAAAACATCATTTTTCACTTTTCCCAAAAGCCGCTTTACGTTCTTCTTCTTCATCGTCGTCATCATCAACTCATTGATCGGCATCGTCGCACGCAATGCGACCGTTAGCTCGCAGTTAGAGATGGCACATTCAATTGCAGTTGAACACAATTTAGTTATTAATATCATTGCGAGTACGATAATTATCGCAAATGCACGATACTTGCGAATTATGCTCTTCTCTAGCAGCAGCAATTAGACAAGCAATTAACAAATCTTTGGCATTTGAGCATTTTGTATTAACATTTTTATGCAGCTATTTATTCACATATCGCACACGCATCAAACGCTGTCTGGGTGGTGATACGCCCCACTGCCATCTACCCTTCGTTAGCTATGCAAGTGATGAGATTGCAACAAGATGTGCTTGCAAATCAATTACCTTATTAAAGTGAAGAATTTTTACAACAAAAAATAAAATTTCATTAGAGCTATGCTTGAAATGTTAAAGCAAGTGCTTAATACAATTGTTAATACCCTTTGAAATAATTGCTGATGGAATAGAACAAGCCAGAATAAGACATTAGAAAGACGCATTGGAAAAAGTAGATCATTTATAAACAAGTCAGACAACATTTTTATTGCCATGTTATCGCTAAGACGTTATGTCAGCCAAATAACGTTAATATGCAGGAAAAGACGATTAAATTCCATTGCTAGAATGTCTGTTGGAAACATTTCGTACGTTTGAAGTTCTTTCTTTTCCAGGCAGATAAGACAAAATTACTAGGTTATACGAAAAACAAGACCCTAGAGAGTATTTATAATACATAAAATTTTGTATTTCCTTAAGCATTTTATGTTTTCGATTCTGAGATCATGGCAATATTTAAATATATTCAAATAACAATATATCATATAAAAAAATTATTATTAACTTTTTAATTATTTTTGTGTAAGCATCTAATTGATGTTGTTGTTTTTTTTTTTTTCTTTGGCTTGAACTAGTTGAGCCGCATCTTAAATAGTCGCCTAGTTTTCAATTAAACGCTCGCACTCTAATTAAATGAACAATTAATGCGATTTTGGCGCACGTCTGATCATGGTCAAAACTGGTCACACCTGTCGCTTCATATGTCCAAAAATAAATACAAAAGTTGTAGTGAAAATGTGCAAGTTTTCAGTGTGACCAAAAGCGACTAAACAACTCCACAATTGCAAATGCAATGCTGCACTAGGGGGGGAACAGCGCAAGATAGAGAGACAGAGAGAGGGAGATATAGAGTAAGAGAGGCCTTGCATACACATGTTAATACCAAATACGCGCGTAAAATGCCAAATTAATTGCAAAAAATGTAAAAATTTTCTCATTCAATGACCTTGACAATGGCTTCGTCTTTGGCTTTGGCTTTAGCTTTACCTTCACTCAGCTTGACTCTAAGCTCTGGCTACAGCGTTCGCTCTTTATGGTTACAAAGTTCTCTGCGTGTATGCGTAGACACACAGGCACATGTATGCAATAGCGCAAGTGGCAGCTGTGCTTGTGACTGTTGCTGTCTTTGCTGCTCTTTGCATATGCGTGTGCGTGCATGCCTGCGTGTGTGTGTGTGTGTGTGTGTGTGTGTGTGAGTGTGTAGAAAACGTGACGAGCTGCGAACTTTTTGGAGAAAGGTCGTTGATCATGGCTCTTGTTTAGTAGCTATTGCTGTTGTTATTGCTTTTTGTTATTGTTTTTTCGTGAACACATAGCGGTTTCAAAGTCATCAGATACGTCAATCTGCCGTTTTTGGCCATTTAATTATTTCTAGTTTTAATCAAGCCAGCTGTGTGTACATACTTGGCTCCCTTGACTCCCCTTTTGCCAATGACAAGGTCGCAACTCATCAGTTGTTACATATGTACATACATACATTTAAAAGTACATACATATATAAACATATACATACAATGTACTCGTACAATAATTGTAAAAATCTTAAAAGTTTAAAATGTACTATACATACATATGTGCATACATACATACATATATTGTACATATACTTATGTATGTAAGTACATACATAGATATGTACATCCATGCATATACATAAATATGTACATACATACATACATGCATATTTATGTACGTATAATGGTCACATTTGCATGTTCTTTTGATGTGCGTTCAAGGGTGGAAAAAGTATAGGAGAGGTATGCATAAGTTAAAGACTTAAAGTATTATTTACAATGAATATAAATATATACATACAAACATACATACATGCATACAGATGTATAAACATATAATCAATTATATGCGTATACACATACATACGTATCTTTTTGAAAACTATATATTCTTTATTCTAAGTATAAGAAGAAAAACTCCACAATGGCAATACAAGAATTATCGTTAAACCGGCTAAATAAATGTACATATGTATATATGTATGTATGTAGGGTAACTGTCGGTACATACATACACATGTACATATGTATGTATGCATGTATATGCGTGTTTAATGCTTATCTGCGAAAGCGGAGCAAAAAGAACACGCTGATTGGAATGCTGCGAATGCTGACGTTAGCGAATACCAGTTAACACCATGAGAATTTCTTTAGTTTAAAAATATGAAACTTTGACAGCTCCTATATCAAATTGAGCGTCTGCCTTGAACAATTCCATGAACAGTGGCACAACAATCAGCTCTATATTCGATTTCTTCAAAAACCAATATATCTATATATATATACACACGTACATTTGTATCTATATACATATATACAAGTGAATCAAGTGATGGCAATTACATACAGATACAAATATATATGTATGTACATATGTAGATAGAAAAGCGATGCATTCGAATGGAGTTGTGGCTGGCATGGAGCAACGTCATTTTTGCCACTCCTTTGGCCACTGTACCCGAAACGATGGTTGTTTTCTTTTTAATGCTCTTCGCGAGAGAGCACGCTTGTGCAAGCCTCTCTCGTTCTCACTCGCGCTATCTCACTTTTTTTTTGTGATGCTGCTGTCGTGACTGTTGTTGTATGCGTACTTGTGCACGTGTATGTACATAATTATCTACATATGTATGTATTTATGCTTGCGCGCACACATACGCATGTATGCTGCGTGTTAAAACGGTTGCTTCTGATATTTGTTAGTTATTTGTGCGTCATTTTAATTCAAAATAGGTAATTATTTATACAATGATTAGTCAACCGGCAATAGTAAATATCACGATTGCCTATGGAATGCGTTCGCGGGCCGTGTATGTATGAGCAATTGCCGTTACAAAAATATAGCGATTCAAGTGAATACTCATACATATATCGCATACACATACACACTTGCTCATCTATATAGTTGCATGCACACACACAGCTCAGTGCCTATATATGTATGTACATACATATACACATGTATGTACATATGCTGCATGTTGTATGCAGCTTTCCCCTCTCGAGACTGACAACAGCTCGAACTGCACTCTTTCACTTTTAACACTGATGTAAGAGAGGGAAAGAAAAAGAGAGGGAGAGCGGCTTTGTCTTTTCATTTACTAGGCAAAATTAGTCCTTTTAGCGTTACTTCTATTGAAACAATTAAATAGTTAATAATACTGATAAGAAGAATAATTTACTCATATCGCACTACTCAGGTTATAAAAATACCTACTAAACAACAAGTAAAAACAAACCCCCAGCGCCAGAGCTGAGTTGAGTCAGCATTTCTCTGAGCGCTGCAAGTGAATGAGAGGAACTGTGTACATGTGTGTGTCTGTGTGATTGAGTGTGCCTCTGTCTCTTTTGCGCAAACGCGCGGTTGACGCATCAACTGGCAGCTGTTTTAGCCTGGCGCCGTTATTGCTATAAACCGAGCTTTAAAAACAAAAATCATCACGACTAATGCAGACTCTATCTTTAATATATTTATGTATTATTAAACTGTAAATGGTATAAATATTTGCGAGTCTAGAGCTCAGTGGAACTTGTTGTAGTAAACCACAACTAATTACGCCAAACATAATCTTACGAAGATTACGTTTGTGCTTGAATGACTTTCAAATATTGATTTTTTGCTTTTTGTTTTTGAAAACGACATATAATAAAATAAATATTAAATATATTAAATTAATTTGCTTTAAACACATTTTAATTAAAATGCATTATTTTGACAGATATGAATTACATACATATATATAATTACAAACATTGTTGATGATGAACAACTATACGACTGTACATTCAATATATATTTCAAATTTCCTGAGATATTATGATTTACATAAGTTGAAGTTCAAGCATTTATCTACAAAGTGCAAACCGTACTGCAAAGTGACGCAACTTGATGACAGTCACACCCGTAGCAGGGAGTTATGCTGTTTAATACTCTTTGCAAGCAGCATATGAACACACACAAGCACACTCTCACACGTACAGTCACATACATATACTTATTTATGTATACAGAGAGACATGACACGCACACAGATACGGGGCAGCACACACACAGTTGCCGGCAACGGGGTAAAATTGAATTCATACCATATATGGTAAAAAGCTTGCCAGGCTGGAGAAGTGTGTAACTGGCTCTGATAAGGCGCTAAGTTACTGTGCCGGTTGGGATGGACACGGGCTTTATAAAACGGCAAACGCCGACCAGTTTTCATGTCATTACAGTTTGAGTTCTTGTGCTGTGTGGAATACACCTCCCGACACAAAACCGCTTAAAGCAGCCAGCTAAAGTCGTCTAAACAAAAGACACAAAACCGAAAGACTTAATTTATATTTATTTAATTAATTTTAAACAAAACAGACCAAATGTAAGTATTTGTACATCTATTAGTCCAGCAACAAATCAAAATCCAAAATACAAAATTCAGTAAAAACAAAAATCAAAATACTTTACAAAAGGCTCCAAAATGCAATAACATCGTGAATAGAGTATATTATTCTATTATATTTTTTTTGAAAAAAACAAATTTTTTTTATACAAGTGCTTGTGGAAATGTGATAAAGTCAATGAATTGACCAAAAGACATGCTTAACAGAAATAGCAACAGAAATCGAAAACTTAATCAATATTAATACCAATGAAATATCAAAATGATATCAAACAAAAATAAAAGTCACGCGCTTGTGAAAAATCAACTCAACAATACCCGCAACAATTTTTGTTATCACAAAAATTTGTGAATCGATAAGATATAAAAACTTATTTCGTAAGCGCTAAAGCTAGAAGAAGAATGTAATCATGCACGCACATGCACACATCCATATACAGCTCTAGTTACCGTTGTGTGCGTGGTATATCCAATGCTGGAGTGCGCCCGTTGCGGATTTCCAAAACTTATAAAAGTTTTAAAAAAGCAGCAAAGGGAGAGAATTGGCGACACTTTTTCTTGCTATTTTAAATTCAATTCGCAAACACTTTCTTTTTTTCCCACGCTTCAGTTAACTTTCATGGCGAAAGATTTCAAAAGTAACGGCCAAATTCGAGACAAACACACTCAAACACATGCACAATACTTGTAAGTACATACATATGTGTACGCATATATGTATGTATACATATGTATATACATAGAATTATAATTTTGTTGAATGTATGGGTGCATTTGTTCGGCAAGCAACTGCCCACGGCACAAGTGACGTAGGCAAGTTGGCCAGATATAGTCAAAGAATCACGTCATTAAAGTTATTCGGCATTTCTTGAATGCAAAAATGCCGGTTTTTTTAATGAGCCGCGCTAAAATGGAGAAAACCTTCAACATTGTCAACCGTTGGCTATGCCGTCGCCTTAATACGGCGCGTGAGAGAGCGAAAGCGGCGACATTTCTAGCTCTCCGTCTCGACGATTCGCTTCGAAACATGACCATATATGGTCACAAAAGTTGGCAAGCGAAGCGCGTTAATCGTGCGCTCTCTATCGCACGCATACGGCACTATACGTTGCGTGCGAGTGAGCGAGCTGGCAGAGCAGCGACTGCGCTCGTATAGATATCACGACGTCGACGACGTCGTTTGAAGCAGCGCTTGAAATAGCTGTAACTGGCATTCAGTCGTTTGTTCATTCCTCTTTCGGCAGTCAATCGGTGCGGTTGCATTTTTAGTCAGTCTATTGCCTCGTCGCCTCCTACCAATAACCAAGTGGTTTATAAATTTTCAACTTGAATTGCAAAGTTTCAATTCAGTTATTTAAACAGTTCTTGTCGTTTGTTGTCAAATAAAACAAAAAAGGTAATAAACAACAGTTAAAGAAAATTTAAGTGAAATTCAAACCAAACGCACATACATTGTACATACATAAAATATTAGGGTACCGGCTTAAGGTGAATTTTTTTCTTCATTTTTTCTTTGTGCAAATGGCGGCCATTTTATGCGACTACGTATACACACACACACCACACACTTGCAACCGAGAGAGAGGCTCTCCTTTGGCCACTTGCTTGAAACCGGCATGCCGTTGTGTGCTCTTGAGCTTTTTGTCAAGTTGTTGATTTATGTGCAGGGTGTTGCCTCTGCCCAAAGAGAGGAATAGAGATACATACACACACACTCTCTTTGAATGAGAGCGTTAAATGGTGGCCATTTTGGTTAATTTTTTTCTTGTGTTCTTTCAATTTGATTATTTGCAGCTTACAAAATGTGTGACGAAGAAGTTGCTGCATTGGTTGTCGACAATGGCTCCGGCATGTGCAAGGCTGGCTTTGCTGGCGATGATGCGCCCCGCGCTGTCTTCCCATCGATTGTTGGCCGTCCACGTCATCAAGGCGTGATGGTCGGCATGGGCCAAAAGGACTCGTATGTGGGTGATGAGGCACAGAGCAAACGTGGTATCCTCACCTTGAAGTACCCCATTGAGCACGGTATTGTGACCAACTGGGATGATATGGAGAAGATCTGGCATCACACCTTCTACAATGAGCTCCGTGTTGCGCCTGAGGAGCACCCAGTGCTGTTGACTGAAGCACCCCTTAACCCCAAGGCCAATCGCGAGAAGATGACACAGATCATGTTTGAGACTTTCAACACACCCGCCATGTATGTGGCCATCCAGGCTGTGCTCTCGCTGTATGCCTCTGGTCGTACCACTGGTATTGTGCTAGATTCTGGCGATGGTGTCTCCCACACTGTGCCCATCTATGAGGGTTATGCATTGCCCCATGCCATCCTTCGTCTGGATTTGGCCGGTCGTGATTTGACCGACTATCTGATGAAGATCCTCACAGAGCGTGGCTACTCTTTCACCACCACTGCCGAGCGTGAAATTGTCCGTGACATCAAGGAGAAGCTCTGCTATGTTGCTCTTGATTTCGAGCAGGAGATGGCCACCGCTGCCTCCAGCTCCTCCCTGGAGAAGTCCTATGAGCTTCCCGACGGACAGGTCATCACCATTGGCAACGAGCGTTTCCGTTGCCCCGAGGCTCTGTTCCAGCCCTCGTTCTTGGGTATGGAGGCATGCGGCATTCATGAGACCACCTACAATTCGATCATGAAGTGCGATGTCGATATCCGTAAGGATCTGTATGCCAACACAGTGTTGTCCGGTGGTACCACCATGTACCCAGGCATTGCTGACCGCATGCAGAAGGAGATCACTGCTTTGGCCCCATCCACCATGAAGATCAAGATCATTGCCCCACCAGAGCGTAAATACTCTGTATGGATCGGTGGCTCCATTTTGGCATCGCTCTCCACCTTCCAGCAGATGTGGATCTCCAAGCAGGAATACGATGAGTCTGGCCCATCCATTGTGCACCGCAAGTGCTTCTAAGCTGCACCAGCGGCACATTCAACAGCAAACGGGAGCAAGTGGAGTGGCAACAACACCAAACAACAACAACAAACAGCAGCAACAACAACAACAATCTGGAGCTGCACAATGTTATTCACACATCATCATCGCCGTCGTCGTCATGTTGTGTTCTAGCATTAATTTAATTTATTTCACATGAGATATATGATATAAATGCATGATATTTTTTTTGGTTTTTTTTTTTATATACCTTTTAATATAACAACAAAAATTGAGAACAACAACAACAATATATTCTCTATGCCATTCCACTTCTTAAAACAAAAAACCGCAGCAACACACAACACACATGCGTACACTCCCGGCATGACATAAAAAGAAATCGCGAGTAAAATATTCCCCAAACAAAGCAAGTAAAAGACATACACAACACACAAAATATGCAAAACGTAAACAACACTAAAAAAGTTTTGTAAAATTTCAACACAACCTTATGTATTATTTTTTAATTATGATGTAATTATAAACAACAAAGTGAAACAAAAATATGATGGAGAAAAAACTTAACCAACTCTGTTTTCTGTTACTTTTTTTCGCCTGCCTCTCAACTGATACGCCATTCCCCTTTCCACTCAACTGCGCTTGCTCTTACTCTGACTTTGCTAACTTTACGCTCATTTCTGTTCTCGCTCTAACCTCTCTTGTGCTTTGCCGGCCGGCAATTGCAATAATACGCACACATGCAGACATACAGATTTACTACATGAATGTTTAGTTGCAGGCGAAGTTAATGAGAGTTGTGAGCAGAGCATCAGTTGTGCTCTTTTAACGCGTTTTGCTGCAAGCTCCTTGAAATTTTATATATAAGCTGAAATTTTATATATGAATGTATGTACTTATTTTTTTTGTATTTTCTAATTGCATGCGTATTGAATGACTATAAGTTTACGCCTCAAAATGTTAATTAAATTGTGAAATGCAAAAAAAATTGTATTCTGTATTAAGTATAGGCCGCATTGCTTGGTTAAATACAGTTCCTGTGCTGTTGGCAAGCGGTTCTATTGGTGTGTGTTCGAGAGAGGGGGTCAGCGAACTTTACGAGCTTTCGTTGCTCTGAAAAACGACGAACTTGACGCACATACGCATTGCTTGTTTAAGCGCGTGTTGACTCTGTCTCTCTCTCTCACGGTTCATCTCTCATTTCAAATGCAGTTGACAGTGCTAGTAAAACATACGCACACGCACACATCTAAATATGCTAATGACCTTAAACTTACAATGTGGACCATTCTCATTCATAAACGCAAATGACCGAGCGACCCATCGATGCGATTAAAGTTCCGTTCGTTCTAACGTTCTATCACAAATTGTAGGCAGCAGAATTCTGAAAGCTTTGCTTTTCTAATGGCTTATAAATTGATTTTGTGCCACATTCGCTTAACTGTGGAAGAGTCTGTGCCTCGTCTCTTAACTGGAAATGTTAATTTTCCATTCTTCTCGTTTTTTTTCTTTTTATCGCAGCATCTCGAATTTTGTTTTATTTTATTTATTTATTTATTTTTTTTTTTTACCGTTTTCAGACCAGATATCAAAATAGTTTTATCTGGCCCAGCTCAAGCCGACTTTCAGTTTATACATATGTATATGTTCTGTGGTATAGACTATATATAATTCTTTAAGCAATTGCTTACAGTGTATACGACAGACTGTACTACTTTTATATAAATACATACATACATAATATATACATATGTGCATAGATTTAACCGGTACCTGAACTACAAGCTTTAACATGATTCAAAAAATACAACCAGAGTTGCCGGATCATAGAAGATTTTAAGGCTGCATCTGAATGAAACTGACCTCAACGTCAAGTCAAGTCGAGAACTATTTAAGATAGTAATCGGAAATTTGGAATGCGGTTAGTTAGAATCTCAAAAAATGTATCGTGTACAGTTATAGTTGTATTTAATATAAAGCTAAAGGTAATAGGAAACTATCTGCTGGAAAGATTTGGCCACATGCCGTTTTTTCATAGGGTTGGATTAATTTGTAATCTGTGCAAAGGTGTCTGGTCTACGCTATCGAATGCGTCGAAAATATGCATATACGTACGAGAATATATGTTTATGTGGGATTAAAACGTTGTTGCGATTGAATATTGAATATTCAGCGAATTGACCCGCTATCGGATATAGGGGGTAATCGAAACGCATTTGTAAATTTTGGAACCGCACTTCGAACACTTCCATAGCACAATTTTACAGCAATCGGTTAGATTTCATTTGGTCAGCGATCGGTACGTAACAAAATGTCAATTGCTGCCACATTTAAGGATCAGGAAATCTTCGTCACTGGCGGGACGGGTATACAATCGAATTGAAAACAATATATGTGTATATATATATGAAGGATTTATAATTCCTTGTGTTCAGGTTTTGTCGGTAAGGCGCTGATCGAGAAGCTTTTGCGCTCGTGCCCCACATTGGGTAAAATCTATGTACTACTGCGACCCAAGAAGGGAGTTGCCATCGAGAAGCGTCTGGAGGAGTTGCTCAATTCGAAGCTCTATGAGCGCCTGCGATCGGAACAGCCCCAAACCTTGTGCAAGGTGGTGCCCATTGCGGGGGACTGTATGAAGCTGGGCTTGGGCATAAGTGAGACGGATTTGGCACGATTGAGCAATGTAACGGTCGTTTATCATTCGGCAGCATCTGTGCGGTAGGTGGCAACCCTCAACCAGTAACCGTCAACCGTCGCTTCAACCCCCTAACCTCATTTTGCCAGCTTTGACGATCCACTGCGTGAGGCCATTTTGATGAACACGCGCGGCACTCACGAGCTCATCAAATTGGCATTGGAGTGGAAGAAACTGAAGGCTTTTGTCCATGTCTCTACCACCTACTCGAATCCCACCGTGCTGGAGGTGGAGGAGCGCATCTATCCGCCGTACGCCGACTGGCGGACAACTATCAAACTGGCCGAAACCTACGATCAGGAGACCCTTGACGTTTTCAACCTGAAGTAGGTCTAGAAATCAGTTGGAAATGGATCCATCATATTTAAACATGTTCAACTTGTAGGTACAGCAGCTTTCAGCCGAATACTTACACCTTCACCAAGAGCCTGGCCGAGCATGTGGCCAACGATTACAAGGAGCAGCTACCAATTTTCATATTCAGGCCGTCAATCGGTGGGTAGCACTCAGTACTGATCAATATTTACCTAGTGTTAGTGTTGATATTGACGAAAACTGATCGGTTGAGGGATGATGACTTATATATCTGGTACTACTCGCTGCTAGTCGGTACTGCTATGCAGAGTCTTGTTAGTGCATCTGAGAACCTTGTATAATCATTTTCCCACTCGGTACACCTCGGTATTCCTTGGAACTTCTCGGTACACCTCGGTATTCCTTGGAACTTCTCGGTACTCCTTGGTATTCCCTTTTGCGACTTCGATTCTGCTTGGTTTTTTTTAAGAGCTACCATTCGGTACTTCCCATTATTGTCTCATTTTAAGCGGTATTACAGGGTAATGTTCGTTATTAATCGGTGCTGTCTAAAAATGGTTCGTGAATAGAGTTGGTTTTGGATTTACCAAAGCAACGAAGAAAGTCAGGTAATACGTCTTGTATGTCAAGGCGTAAACTGGAAGAAGGCGTAGATTCGATAGACCATATATTACCCTATGTACAACATTTCTGAAGTGAACCTATTTGGGAAGGAAAACCTCTCAAGTTCGACCGTCGCTTTCTTTCTCTTGCTTACCCAAACAACAGTTATCTCTACGCTGGAGGAGCCCGTACCCGGCTGGGCGGACAACTTTAATGGACCCACTGGAATGTTGGTTGCCTGCGGAGTTGGCATCTTGCGCTCCCAGAACTGCGATCCGTATATTGTGGCCGATTTTGTGCCGGCCGATGTCGTTGTACGCGGTCTCATTATAGCCGCCTACAACTATCTGAAGGAGGCGCCGCCCAAGGACAAACCCATCGATGTTATCAACTGTGCCACGGCCAATATTTCCCCGATTACCATGGGCCAGGTTATTGAGATTGGCAAGACGTACATTCGACAGAATCCGTTCGAGAAGACCCTCTGGCTACCGGGTGGTAGCATAACCCTCTGTCCAGTACTCCATTTTGTTAGGGTGAGTAAACCGTTAGGAGGAGGCGATGGGTTTAAACCCTCTCTGAACTCATTCTACCCCAAAGCAATTAACAAGGGGTAAGCAGGGTATCATTTTTGTAAGGGTATCATCAATGTAAGGAGGCGTGGCTTAACCCATAACCCATAATGTAAATATATTCATGAGCAGCATTAAAAGGTGAGTTGGTTTAAACCAGTTCGTCTGTCTGTCCGTATGTATGAACTCGTTTATCTCAGGATCTATAAAAGCTAGAGACTTGAAATTTTATATGTGGGTTTGCTTAGAGCAAGCGCATATCGAGTTTGTTTCCAAAAATCGATAACTCTTTTCGTTTGCTTGTTATCGATCACACGTTTTAGTTTTTGTAAGTATATCTCGTACATCTTTAGAGCTAGAGCTATCAAACTTATTACATATATATTCAGCCAGGGCTGGCACGCATATTGAATGCTTCAGATTTTGAATACATCTCTCTATTTCCCCACTATTGCATGATTAAGTTCTTGTGTTAGCATGTGGAGAAGTAAGCAAAAGTTGCAAAAGTTGCCTACTTGCATTTTACTTTCTATTTGTATTTTTTTTTTTTTGGAATAGTTTATAACGATGCACATAATGATGGCCATTGTGGTGGATACCCTGCTCCGTTTGACCAATGAGAAACCTTTGTAAGTGTGATCAGTTCTCTAGGTCTGGGAGATGGTTTCTATTATTCAAAACTTGTTCTCTTCCTCTTCATTTTGTGCAGCCTTTTAAAGCTGCAACGTCGAATTTTTGCCGCCTTCCGAGCTGTGCAGGTTTTTGCGGTCACTGAATGGCACTTCGAGAACTCCAATTTTAAGGCGTTGCACGCGACCGTCGAAGAAAATGAAATGTGAGCAAATGATATGTGAGGTTAAAAATGAAAAACGAAAAACCTAACCTTCGAATCTATATTGCAGTCCGATCTTTGGCTTCCTGCAGCACTCGAATATCAACTATGTGGACTTCTTTCAGAATGGAATACGCGGCGCCAAGGAGTATCTGATGAAGGAGAGTCCCGAGAGCAGCAGTGCGGCACGGTTCCGTATCAAAATCTTCTATGTTTTGGATTATTTGTTCCGGGCCATTGTTTACGGATTTTTGCTGCGGCTCGTTTATCGACTGGCCGTACGCATTTTCTGGCAGTAACGCTTTGCTTTTCACTTAAGTTTCTACTTTTTTTTTTGTTTGTTTGCTTATATTAACTGAAAAAAGTTTTTTTTTTTAATTTACGGCTGTGGTAAAAAAAGAGGTTGTTATTATTTTGAAATCAAAAAAGAAAAACCAATTAAAATTGTGTGTTTAAATTGAACTTACAGTTGTGACGGCGCCATCTGGTGTTAGTTGGCGGTAACAGAGCTTAACATATGCTGTCGTTGCGGCAGCTGTGCGGTCTAACAGAGCGCGCTATCGATAACAGCCGATAGCAAGCACATTTTGAGTATAACAGAATGCCACAATAACATACGCTTGCCAAAAAGCAACTAATTTTGCCGTGAAAAAATTTGATAAAATCTTGAAAAATGAATACCTACAAAACGAAAATAAATAAATAAATGCAAATTGATGATGCGCAAAGCATAAACCACAAAATCGCAAATGTGTGTGGCAGTTAACATTAAATGGCGTACTGTGCGAATGACAAAAGATCCCATAAAATGTTTTGCGGTGGCGTCTTTTCCGCAATTAGCTGCTAAAATACACTGAAAATAAACAAACGGCAAGTGCGTTAGCGACGACACAAACAACATTTTGAATATCAATTAAATGCAATACGAAATTGATTGCGTTTATAATTAAATAATAAGTTGGATCTGTTTGTTTGCGGTGCGCCCTGCATTGGAAACGACAGCGCGCGGGTTAATTGGATTAGGCCCAAAAGTGAGGCAGCGGCTGCGACAGAGGCAGCGGCAGCGGCAAAGGCGGCGACAGCGGCAGGCCTTTTAGTTCAGAAAAGAGCGACAACAAAAAAAAAAAAAAATAGAAGAAGAAGAGTTGATCCGCTTAAGCAATGGCCACGACCCAGCAATATTCGCTGCGTTGGAACAACTATTTGAGGCATCTGACCTACTCCTTGGATAACCACAGGCTGAACGATGACTTCGTTGATGTCAGCCTGTGCGTGGACGGACGCAAGATCAAGGCCCATAAGGTGGTCCTCAGCTCGTGCTCGTCGTACTTTAAGGAGATATTCAAAGAGAATCCCCATCCGCATCCAGTCATTATATTTAAGTTTATCAAATTCGAGGATCTCAACTCCATAGTCGAGTTTATGTACCAGGTAAATGATCACAATTATGCGATTTGAATTTTTTAATGTTCAACATTTTGTTTTGCTATTTAGGGCGAGGTGAATGTGCAACAGGAGGCGTTGCAATCGTTTCTGCAAACTGCCGAACTGCTGGCCGTCCAGGGCCTGACCGCCGAGGAGAAGGAGAAGCCGCAACTGCCGGTGGCGCCGCTCATCAGCGAACACAAGCTTATAAAAACGATACCCAGTACAATACGCGCCGTTAACGAGCAGCAACACCAGCAGCAGCAACAACAACAACAGCAGCAGCAGCAGCATCATCATCAGCAGCAACATCAACAGCACCAACAGCAGCAGCAGCAGCATCAACAGCAGCAACAGCAGCAGGTGGCTGTTGCAAGTATTGCTCAGGCGCAGAGCAACACACAAACCATCGAAATACCAACGGCCACGCTGTTGCAGGCAACGGCAACGCAGGTTCAAACGCAAGTTGTGGCAGCTGCCGCGGCAGCAGCTCAGCTGCAGGTGCAGCAAACCCAGCAGCAGCATCATCATGTACAAAGCACCCAGATACAACACATTCAGGTTCAGGCGGCGCCGCCGCCTCAACAGCAACAACAACAGCAGCAGCAACAACAGCAGCAGCAACAACAACAACAACAGCAGCAGCAACAGCAACAACATCCACAACAGGTCGCAGCGCAGGCGCAGCACCTGACTATTACCAATACGGTGTCGCTGCCGTCAGCGAATACCGTTAAGAAGCGCAAGATCACATTCTCCGACGATGATGACAACATCTACACCACCGAAACGGTCGACTATGCCGTCAAGGACGAGCAGACCATTGTGAAAAGTAAGCAACTCTCTACGGGAAAGCTTTCAACAACCAAAGTAACCCCCTTTCTTTTTTTTTTATTGGTATCTGACCGAATACATATCATATATGCATATAAAGCTGTATAAATATGTATATATATTTAAAATATCTGTGACTTTAAGGAAATGTTGCAATGTAACCCACTTTTCTACAGGGTATCAGCACTACTTGAATATACTTTATTATATCTATTTTTAAGTAGTTTAATTTTGTTTTATTTTATTTTATCTTTTTTAGCTTAATGTTGTTTACTATAGTTTAGTGTTGATACTTTCTAGAAAAGTGGATTACTTTTAATTTAAAACATTATATATATACATAGCTATATTTATATATTCATTATAAATAGATTATATATATATATTGATTATAGATCAGACTATTGAAACTTTATAGAGTATATATAGTCTAGACATAATGCACAGTTAGAAAAGGACTTAAAAACATTCTCAAAGTTTAAAAGCACATTTTTTTAACGCTTAAACTTTTAAAGCATTAACAAAATTTGTTATGTTTTGAATAAGACTATAAGATATATATAAATATTTTCGATCAGTATCAAGTACCGATTGCATTTGTATTTAATTTATATTAATGAATCTATTTATGTGCAATCAAGTTTTCCCATGCTTACGTACTTAGGTTTATATGTCGAAATCTGCCGAATCAAATTACTATATCATATTCCTTATAAGTGCAATAATCAATTAAAAGTATAGCTTAGCCATGTTTCCTGCATATAAACTAAAGCTTATCTATATTTTATCAAAGCTTATGTCTATACTCTTATCTAACGAATCGAATGTAAGTTTTTGGACAATAAGAGAGAAAGATTACTAGACTAATTGAATATATATGTTCTGATATCGAATACTTTTGATACTTTTCTGACTTTCCTAATTCTCTGTTTATAATTTATTGATGCACTTTGTTTGCAGCTGCTGAGATGACTTTTCTGCGCGGTGCCGTTAAAATGGATATACCCGATTATATAGTCAGTGAGGTGGACGATCGGCTGTCGGACGGAGCGACGCCGCAAACGTCGCAAGATGCGACAACGGCGGCCGCTCAGACAGTGGCGCAATACTCATCCGAATACGAGATTCTGACCGAGTCCGAAATCGAGGAGAAATACCAAGCGGATCCCGAGAATGCCGAAATTGCCATTGAAATGAGTGAGTCGTATATATTTATACATATATACTTAATTGTTCAGTTAGACTAAAGTTCAATTGTGTGTCCATTGTAGCCCGCCTGCTGAGCACAGCGAGTGGTACAACAACCACAACAACTGGTCAAGCGGTGCTCGAGGATCCCAGCTCCGCGTCAGCAGGTGGCACAACCACCGTTTCGGTGACACCTGTGAAAGCGGACACCAAATCCAGCGGTACGAATGGTAAGTGATTTCTTCCCCTCAATCATAATTATCTAACCAGGTCTTAAGTATTTTTTTTTAAACTATTTTATTGCATGTTTTAAAATACCAAAATACAAATTTATAAAATCATTTCGTATTCCTTGTTTAATAGATTAGATCTATATGTATAGTTATATATTTATATGTATGGATTTGTAAAATTATTTTTTAAATCAATTTAGAAAATACCAAATTAAATCGATGGAGCAATAAACCCAGCAGCCACTGACGGCAATAAATTCATATATAGAGTTGATTCTAATAGGTTACAGTATGAATATATGTATATATATTCACCGATTCAAGTGTGAGTCAAAGTTGTTAAATGTATCTGTTAGTGGGGCTCACTTCTTACTCAAATTTCTAATTGTTTTCGAATAAATATAATAGAAATGTTACAGAATTCGAATTTATAAATAAAATTTACCTCTAGATTTTACGTGAGGCCTCTGTATGGAAATAACATTCTTAAATTTAAGATTTTATAATGTTTGACTTGCCTTTAATTCGTAGCTTGAAAACTTAAAAAAAAATCCGTATTACCCAAGAGAAGCAAACCACAAAGTTCTATAAATACCCAACGTTAACTTTAATACACAATTTAAAAATCATTTATGCTGAATTATTAAAGTTAAGAGGCTTACAAGTAATATGGCTAAAATAGTTTTTATAGTTCTCATAAATAAATACATTCTCCTTTTTTATTATTCATTAAAGGGAATTTGAAAAGAAACCGTTAGGGAACCATTTATATATAAATATTTTTTTTGTTTTTACTTAAATATTATTTATAAATTAGTGTAAAATGGTTTATTTATTTAATTTAAAATCTATGTTTTATGTTTGTTTAAACGAAATGTTTGCAATGCTCGGTGCTGGACATTGAATGTGTATATCATAAGTATATAAATATATATGTAGATGGCTTTTTTGATTATATATTTGTTAATTGTGTATATTTCTTATTATATTGTGTTTTGGTGTCGAATATGTCTCCAAAGTGTTTGTCTATATATTCGTAAATACATATGTGTTTAGAACAATGAGAAAAGCGAAAAGCGAAAATCAAAAATGTTTGAAATTAGAAATGAAAGTGAATGCGATATAATTGTATAATTTGTCCCATTTTTCTGTATATTTTTAGATTCACCCAATAATAAATGGACAGAATGTCAATTTTGCAAAATGGTTATTACCACGGTGAATCTTTGGAGACATATTCGCACCCAACATACGCCCCAACCGCCTCGCAAATGTGATCTCTGCAATAAGAATTTTAAGAACAAATACAGTTTACGAGAGCATATACGGATCTCGCATGAGCAGAAGGTGGCCATTAAGACGGAGAACTGATGGACAATCTTTCAGGTGCAGCACGGCGTTAACTGAACCAGCACCACAAGCAAACAAAAGAGAAAGAGAAAAATAGATAGAGAGAGAGAGAGAGAGAGAGAGAGGGAGAGAGAGAACATTGCGTCCATTGAATGAAGCATTTGTGTAAATGCTTCAATTTTTAAGCATATGGAAAAACATTTGTCCAACCACCCGAAATATAAAAAAGGCGAAAAAAAATGAGAAGAAGCAGAAAAAGATAATTTTTTAAAAGAAACACGTTTCCAGTCATTAGCAACTATTTTGTCCAACTTGTTTATAGCGAAGAAAAAAAAAAAGAAAAAGTAAACGTAAAATTCAAAATCAAATCTGTATGTGGAATAAATACAAATGTGTAAAACTATGAAACTATGTAAAATGCAGCAACAGATCTGTCGAAAGCTATGTATATTGAATGTGACACATTATATATATGATATATATTTAGTTTGGTATATATATGTGTGTGTGTGTTTTACTGAATGTTTCGGCTTTCAAAATTGGTTTGTCAGTTTGATCAGCTGATATATTCCGATGTTGAGCAAATTATGTCTTATAGATATATAGTTAAATAAACACACACACACACTTATATACATATGTATATATATGCATACATAAATTCCCGATAAATTGAAGAAAACATAACAAATTGAAATTAATTTATGTATTTTAGTTAATTAGTTAGCCAAGTGCGTCGCGTACATCACGTAACTGTACATACTATATAGTGCATACATTAATCTTAACTATAATATAATTGCTAGATTACACACATACATATATGTATATCAATAATAGAGCGCTCGAACCAAAGCCAGAGCAGGCTGAAAGTTTTCCAAGCTCACAGTCAACAAATATTATTTTTTTTTATTATTATTATTATTTATGTTTTTTGCTCAACTTGTACAAAAAAGAAAAGAAAAAAAAAAACAAAACAAAAAGAAAATGCAAACAAATATAATTGAGTTCTATAAAAATATTCTAAATCTGAGCTTTCAATACTCAGGCTAACATTGTATTATATAGTTTTTGTTTATAGCCCAGTGCCACGCCCATTTTTAGATAGAATACTTTTTTTACAGTTTAATAACATTAAGCATTGTATTTTAATTTTGATAAATGTAGAAACATGTAGTTGAAAGTCAAAATAGTTAATTCGAAATAATCTTTTTGTATACAAAGAACTTTCCCTAATCCCCGACAAAAGCTAAAGATAATATTTATAGATATATATATATATATAAATATAGATATACTTAGTTAATTGAAAGGCTAAATGTTTAATGAACAACTCATACGTATTATACAATACATATATATATATATATCGTATCGATTAACAACAATTTTTGAAGTCAGAATCAGATGTATAAGAGAGAGATATATATATACATATAACAAAAGTTGTAACAGATCAAATATTGAAATACTGAAGTATCGGCTGTCTTCGGCTAGCCGAAGTATTTATACCCTTGCAGGACTGCACACACACACACACACTCAAACACACACACGCATACACACAGCCATATGATATATAGTTATCTGTATATAAAGAAAATTGCGCTCATAGGTAAATTTATTGTAGTTTTTATATAAAACAAAAAAAAAATGAAAGAAACAAATTTTTTATAAATAATATTATTATGTGTGACAGCTGTAAAAGTTTGCCAATTCAGCTTTATTAATGTTAAATTGAAATTAAAACGAAATGGAATGGCACAGACAGTTGGTAAAGTTAAGTGTAGTCATTCAATGTCTAAAAGGCAACTGATGCGAGTTCTGATAACATTACCGAAAGGTACTAATAAATATGGGATGGAACATACTGGAATGAAACAGTCGAGCATTCACATGCAGTTTAACAAACGCTTGAGTCGATTCAATGCCGGCTTTTTGAGTTAAATTTAAAACTGAAACGCTTAGAATGAAACACTTGCATATTGAAATCAAGGTCCATGTTATTACTGCCAGTTACGAAGGAGACTTCACAAATGATAATAAAAACTTTACGCTGGAACGAGATGGAATGAAACAACGAAGTCTAACTTCCGCCAAGCGTTCGCCAGTCTGATGAAACGTAGTGGAATGAAACATACAACTATATATATGTATTAAGGTTGAGGGACAATTGTGAGGAACGACCAGAATGGAACAACAGACTTTAACATGCACTCGAACAATTTATAACAAACTTTTATCAACTGCCTCTGCAAGGGTAACAAATTTCTATGTAAAAGAATTGCAAATTGAAAAAAAAACACACACACACAAACATTAAAAAAAGAACAAAAATAAAATAAATACATTTTTGTGTCTTGATTGTATTCGTGTAATTAATTGGAACAACATGTGAAGCGAACCAAAAAATATGCATGTATGTATATAAATTAAATATTACAACAACAACAACAACAAAAAATCGATTCAAAATTTCGTCTCTTTTTGATAAGAAACCAAAGAAAAAAGAAAAAAAAAAAAAAACAACAACAAAAAACGAGAAAAAAGTGAGAACAAAATTCTTGAGAAAATTGCAAATGAAATATACACAATAAAAGCCAAGAACTAAACGTATTTCCAGCTTAAAAGCCATCAACTATTTTATTGAAAACCAAAAAATTCTATTTCTAAGATTTTATTCAAAATTGTTTCCTTTTTTTTTTTTAACTTATTTTCTCTCTTTTGTAGCTGCCGAGGAGAGTGCGCCAATGGGCGTGGCACTGATCTGCAGCTACTGCAAGCGGCGACTGCAATCGACGAATGCATTGAGGCGTCACATCGCCTCCAGGCACTCGGAGATCCAGAGCAAGGAGCACGAGTGTTTCATCTGCATGAAGAACTTCAAGACCAAGTGGTCCTTGTCCACGCACAACTCCCGATTCCATCGAGATGCGCGGCTCAGCAAGGAGCTCACCAAGATAGAATACACCTAAGCTAATCGGAAAGAGCGAGAAAGATTGAGAGGGGGGGAGGGGGTGTGAAATATGGAAAGAGTAAATATATTTTTTTAAGCAAACATCACATAAAAGGTAGAAGATGAGATTAAAAGAGAGAAAGAGAGAGAGAGCGAGAGAGAGATGGAGAGGGGTGGGGGAGGGAGGGGGGGGGGAGAGAGAGAGAGAGAGAGTAAAACAGTAGAACAAATTAATCATATTTTCTCAACTAATGGATTTTGCAGAGAGAGACAGAGGGAGTGAAAGAGACAGAGAGAGAGAGAGAGAGGGATGCATATATATATATAGAGAGAGAGAGAGAAACGGAGAAAGACAAAGAGAGATAGAGAGTAACCGAGAGTTAATAACAATGTACATCGATATATATATAAATATTTCTATAACGGATTCCGCCGATCATCAAATGAGCTAAGCCAACCGAGAGATCGTTCGATAGTATATAGATACCTATATATATGTATATATTATATTTAAAACTACTAGATTTCGTGCAGCTCGACGAATTGTGAGGCGATAGAGAGATCGAGACGTAATATATATATATATATATATATATATATTTATATTTATAGATCTACGTATGTACATATATATGTATTTTCTTAACTGCGATCTTTGGTAATCGTAGCATTAAGCTAGGTGTTACCAATTTGTGGAACTACTTCAATTTTATCTTAAAGTTTTTATAGTTAGAAAACAGTTATTATTGTGTTTTTCTTAGCGAATTTAAAATTTTTGCATGTTCCGAATTCGAATCCAAATTGTTACTTTAAACCCATGAAATTATCGATTCTACAGTTCTTTAACTTACCGTTTGTGGAATCATTTTTTCATATATGTATAAAAAACGGAGTTTTTATTCCCAACTTCTTGTATTAATTATCTTCAACATTATGAACATTTCTATTTTGAATTCAAATTTTTGTTCATGAGCTGAATTTCTTTCTTAAATGTTTTGAATCTTGAGTGAAAACGTTTTAAAAATATTCTTCGATTTGAGATACGAATACGAAATATTGAAAATTGAAATACATTTTTTTTTAATTCACTGCAAACGAAAGCGATAAAATATTAAACTTCTATATACATTTTTAAATTGCATTGTAAAAGTGGAAAAGTTTTTTAATAATCTGTTATTTATTTTCTTTGCTCAAGCTCTGAATGAAGTTTCTATGGGGATTATCTTATCTTAAATTTATGTACACACTGTGTAAGGAAAACAACGATAGTTAAAAACAATTTTATGGACCAAGCAAAAAAAAAAAGAAAAGAAAACTAAGAAAAATGTTATAAAAAGATGAAAGAAAAACGCAAATAATTATAAAATGATTTTTTTTTTTACAATTTTAATAACTAAATTTTTGTGCCTAAACAATTTGACTATGTGGCAAGAATTTTCCAGATGGATTTACACACATAGAAGTACAAAAAATTTTGACACATTTTATCGAGAATGAATAAAAAGTAAATTTTGTTATTTTAGAGTAGATCGTGACCGGGCAGCGAAAATTTGGTGCTGAATTCGATGACGGATTTGTGGAGGTCCTCCAGCTTCTGCTTGATTTCCGCATTCTCGGTCAAGGTTTTGGTGAAGTCCGCCATTTTGGGACTGCCCGCCGCTTCGACTGCCTCGGAGCCTATTTTGAGCGCCGCATCGATGAACCTGACAACCTGCTCGATATCCTTCTCGAGCAGGCCGCGCGTGGTCAGTGCCGGAGTGCCCAGACGTATGCCGGATGGATTCATGGCAGACTTGTCGCCGGGCACCGTATTCTTGTTGCAGGCAATGCCCACCTCCTCGAGCACCAGCTCGGCCTTGGCGCCGGTCAATCCCGCTTTGCGCACATCGACCAAAACGAGATGGACATCGGTGCCGCCGGTGGCCACCGTGTAGTCCAAATCGATGAGACCCTTGCACAGAGTTTTGGCATTCTTGATGACTTGTGCCTGATATCCCTTGAATTCCGGCGATTTGGCCTGCTTGAAGGCCGTCGCAATGCCGGCAATGGCATTGTTATGCGGTCCGCCCTGCAGAGCCGGAAATACAGCCTGATTGATGCGATCCTCCAGATCGTACATCACCTTATCACCATTGGCCTTCGTGCTGCGCACTCCTTTGCGGAAGAAGATGACGCCGGCGCGTGGTCCACGCAGCGTCTTGTGCGTCGTGGTTGTCACAATGTCTGCGTACTCGAACGGCGAGGGTATCTGCTCGGCGGCTACCAGGCCAGCCACATGGGCCATATCGGCCATCAGATATGCGCCGACTTCGTCACAGATCTTGCGGAATCGTTCGTAGTCGAGCAGACGCGAATAGCACGAAATTCCGGCAATGATTATTTGCGGACGGAACGAACGAGCCGCCTCGGCAAGCTTATCGTAGTCGATAATGCCCGTCTCGGTGTTCACCTTGTAGGGCATGCTCTCAAAGAAAATCGATGTAGCCGAAATTTTCTTGGTGGGCGTAAAGAAGCCATGCGTCAAGTGTCCACCATCGGGCAGATCCAAACCCATGATACGATCGTGTGGACGCAGTACGCCCGTATAGGTAGCCAGATTGGCCGGCGATCCGGAATACGGCTGGACATTGACGCCCCATTCGGCGCTCGATAAATTGAACAACTGAAGGCCGCGTTGCTGCGCCAGACATTCAATCTGATCAATATATTGATTTCCGCCGTAGTAGCTGTCAAAAAAAGGATCGAAATTGATTAAAAAAGATACTCAAGCAGAGACGTAATTATTGTGCAATGACACTCAGTTAAGCTTTGGATTAAGCTAGCAACAATTCTTGACTCTAAAAGCTTTTTTTTTGACCCTATTACGCTTTGAATATATTAAAAATGAGCTTTCACGACTAAGAGAACCTTTATCCAAAATAATGCCAATGCACTTTAAAATTGTATAAAAGCTTTGTTAGGATGTGAACCATTCTTAAAGCTTCGACTGGATTTATTGTAGGAAATATAAATCAAAGCTTTAAAGGAACTTTATGAGCAAATTGTTTAAATTAGTTAAAAAATTACATGCATTAAGTTTCTAATCCGCTTGAACAGTGCAACAAAATAATTTTAATAATTTTAAAAGCTCATAAAAACTCGAACCTCTTCTTACGCAAGAACTAAATCAATATTATATACTGTATATTTAAATAAGTTCTAATAATTCGAATAGAAAATCACTTGATTTATGCAAGAAGAGTAAAAAAGTAGCTTAAAGCTTATAAATTTGAGCACTTAGGGAAATTTCACTTCACTGAATGTCACTCCAGCTGTAAAAGAGATGATTTATGGCCTACTTACCGCTTGCCCGGATATCCCTCGGAGTATTTGTTGGTCAGACAGGAGCCCAAACTTTCAAGTACGGCCAACGAGGTGAAATTCTCGCTGGCAATCATCTCGAGTCCCTCCCGTTGACGCTCCTTCTCCTTCATTATGATTTCGGCCAGCTCTGGATCGCTTTCCTTGAGCGTTGACTGCAACATTTTCTGGTCCGCCATTTTCTGTCGAGACATTTTCGTAAGTAATACTCAAAAAAAAAAAAAAAGTAGATCCGATCAGCTCAACGATCGGCAATGCAATGAATACCAAGTGCATCGATTGCAATCTGTTTATAACGATGTTTATTGATGTTTTCCATTTAGCGGGGTTCAATGGGATCATCGAAAGCATTGGAATTTATTTACTTTTTTTTTTTTAATATATAGATAAGGCTTTATCGCCAATTGGTAATCGAACGTTAACGTTAACACCGTGCAATGACTTTCAAACTGCGACCTTAAGCAAAATTACTCAATTTTAATTAATTTTTAAACTCTGGGAGTTGTAATTATAGATCTGTTTTACTTTCTTGGTTAAGGCAAATCGAGGAAAGCGGACTCGATCTATGTATATAAATGTTGATAAGTAGTTTTCCATTCCTGGACTCTTAAAATTGTAAATAGATTTGTATTCCTTATCATATAACTTTAAATAACTGTTAAGTGGATTTCAAGACTCTAAAATTGTAAGTAGATTTGTTTTGGTTTTGAGTATGTATAGTTGCAATACCTGTTTTATTTTTAATAGTTTTAGATAGGTTTTCTTTCTTAGAAAAATACACAAAATGTATTTTTTTTCTTTTTCTATCTAGGATTTAGTTGCATATGGACCCCCCTGAGCGATTTTCAGCTATTTTCGTAGCGCCTATCGCATTCACAAGGTCCGAAAGTTCAACATCGATTGTCGATAAGAAAAACAGTTGGGGGCTTAAAAAGCGTTCAAGCAATAATAATTGGAAGCTTCCCGAAACTGTCTCCAAGAGCATCCTCAGAGATTAAAGACCTTTCAATTTATGATTGTATTTTGTTTAAAAACAAAAACATTTAGTGAAAACTTATTTTCAATAACAATATATCACCTGATACTTTCAACGATAAGACAAATACAACTTTTATAGATAATTATTGAAATTTTATTGCTTATCAGGCTGAAATACCTAATAGATTAAGCAAAGCAATGTTGAAAAGAAAAGCGATGAGCTATAAAAAAAGCAAGTGCAGCCTTTATATAACGAAGTTTTTGAGGATATGATAATGAAAATCGAAAGTTAAAAAGGTTTAATTTTATTTTTATTATTAGTTAGGTATAGTAAATCTGATCGAGATTCTATAAAAGCATCGATTGTTGCTATAGTATATACAAGATTTAGTGATACAATACTGATTAATACACATACATATATACAAATTTCATTCAAAATCTGTATTTTTATATACACATATGCGTATATAATATTGAAATATTGGGGTAGCAACTGTTAATTCGCACTGCAAATGTTTTCCACGAAAAAATGCGCATTCCAAACAGATTATAAATATAATTTTAACGAGCAATGGCAGACTCAATTCAATTGGGCGGGGCTGTTGTCAACTGCAACAAGTTGATAGCTTAGACAAACATTAGATCAGATTTGTTTTGCGACTGCATTGAAATTAGACGAACACGAAGCCAAACAAAAACACATTGCGAATTGAACGCACGCCTAAGCTTAAAAATAAATAAAAAAAAAAAAAACAACAACTCACGCGTTGAAAACCGAACTTTAAAGCGTGCGGAAACTTGAATACGCTTCTTCTTTCTTCTGCTGTGATACAGAAGCGTTTCATTGAAGCTTTTACAAGAAGCCCCGCTATTTGTCAATCAATGCTTTAGCATATGTGCATGTACATATATACAAAAATACACACACAAATAGTAAAGTGGTCTGATCGGAAACAGATGGACAGCTAAGTTGGGTATACACCTACATGCGCACTTTATATGTAAAGTTGCATTTGAAGCCATGTGTTACAGTAAGCTCGACTGTCACATTAGACCCAGTGTAAGGGTATAAAAACGTGACTGCCCAAAAAAGAAAAAAGTTTGTCACAAACTGCGCAAAATTCGCTTCAGAGTTTTTTTTTCACAGAAAACAGCGAAGTTAATGCATGCAAAATGCAATTATTTGCCAATCGATCGTATCTATTGTTAATAATAATTTGCACTTTTGCTTAGATTGCTGTTATTATTTGGTTTCTGCTTTTGCACACTTACCGCAACCGAATTTGAACTGTTTCTGATCGTCGCCGACGCTGCCAGCGTTGTCGGCAACTTGTTTTTCGCCGCATGCGGCGCAGCGTCGAACAGGTTGGCAGGCCGCTGCCTAAGCCGATAGCTGTTAAATGGTCGGGCTGCTGTAATAACTGGACAGTTGGTTGCCATTGGAATAAACCATGGGGCTGCACGTAGGTTCTGCATATTGCGGTTGATAATTCTGCGCATGTATATCTTTCGAATGCAGCGCCCGGCGTCCGGATTTATACTAGCAAACAAAAAGCGCGACCGTCTCTAGCAAATGTCTGTCGCTGCTGATAACCTATGACCTGCATTTGGATCGTTTTGTTTTTTTCTGATAAGCAAGAGATCGTGATGGCACACAAATGTTGTTTACTTGCCCCTTGCCATTAAGCAGCCGCTTTTGATCAATCAGCTGTTTACAATTTGTTGAACGTTTACGCTCAATTTAGAAAACTCAAATGAAAATGTTAGCTACAGATGCTAACATGACGATTTTTTTCGGCTACTAGTGATTCGATTTGTTGGTTCATTTAAATCGAACTAGACTTATCGATAAGTGTAGAAAAATTGTCGGCGCAGCGCCAAGGGCTGGAAGCTCGCTGCCAACACTGTTCAGTTGACTTTGAACTGTTAAGCCGGTCGGTTGGTTGGTCGGCGCAACAATACAGGCGAAAGCGAAACAATAAACATACGTCATTATTAACCGTTAGCAATACGCTTTGCAAAAAGAGCGCGCGTTGCAATTTGTTTTTTTTTCTCATTGCAATTTTATATGAATTAACTTTTTTTTTTTAAATATTTTTTTGCCAGCATTGTTGAAAAACCACAACAAGCAGAAGTAAAAGTGCAAGCCACAAAATGTATGAATGAATTTTAGCAAAGAACTGCGTGCGCGTTTTTTAAAAAAAAAGCAGTTAACAAAAAAACAACACAAGCAAAAACAAAAACTACAACAGCAATCAAAATACCGCGAAAAGTCATAAAGAAAGGTGAGAAACAAAATAGAAAAAAAACAATGTATTATTATTTATTTGTTGTTTTGCTAAAAAGCAAAGCGAAATTAGCAACAACAAAAGCAGAAAAATGGAAATTTTATTTTTAGCCGAAAGAAAAGAAATAAAAAAATGAAAAGGTTTTGTTTGCGGTTTCTGCTCGACGGTTGTTTTGTTTTTAAATATTTGTTATTGTTGCTCGCATATAATAATTGCCTTTTACTCAATTATTTATATATACACATATATATATATATATATATATATATATATAGATATACAAGTGCATGCGTCAAATAATATGAAAAAAATAAATACAAATACAAATAAAATGTATTTCGATAAAATTCCGTTGTTCTCGCTTTTCGAATTTCCGGGTTTGTTGACTTTGCCAGCTGCTAAAATTGAAATTGAAATTGGCATAAATAATAATTTACCGAAAAAAAAAATAATAAATATATGTATAAGCAATTGTGTGTGTGTTTCATTAAAAACAATTGCTGCTCTTTTTTTTTCTTTATTATTTTTTCGCTCAGGAAGTGGTAAAAAACTCGCAACTTTTTATTTCAAAGTAAATTTCATTAAAAAAAAAATGTGCACAAAAACAGATTAAAAATTGTGTTTGGCTTTTTTTTTGTATTGTTTTTGTTTATTTTACTGTTCGGTTTGGTAATTAATTTTTTTTCTTGCTAGGCTTTTTTCCAAAGGTGTTTTTCTTCTTGTTGTTGTTGCTTAAAGTTATCTCCTTTGCCGTTGTTTTGTTTTGTGCGGCTTTGTCAATTAAAAAAGGCCGCGCGAAAGAGACAAAAAGCAATTTCCGCCAAAAGAGAAAAACAACAACAGCAACAAAAATTGCCCGCAAAATGAGGCAAGCAATTTGCAATTGACTTTTTTGTGTGCCATTGCTGCTTATTTGTTTTTTTTTTAATATATATATATTTTTTTTGTATTTTACAACTTTAACTTTAATTATACAACAAGAAAAAAAACGGCACGCAAAATTAAAATTGCAAATTGCCAAAGCGGCGCTGCCGACATTACGGCTGCTGCTGCTGCCGCTGCCTCCGCTGTTGTTGTCAGTTGGCTGTTTGTTTTTGTCCGCTGCTTTATTAGTTTTTTTTGTTTTCATAACGACATTCGTATGCGCGGCGTCCCAGTGTCCGCATTGACGCCACGGCGAACGCAATTTCGAGTGCAAGCGTGTGTGTGTGGGAGAGTTTATGCATGTGTGTTGTATGCTTGTGTGTGTGGCCGTTTAGCGCGACAGCGACGCGCGCCCCACTCGCACACATTTCAATTACATGCTGTTGACTCTCCAAATTTCAAGTTCATCCAAAGCTCAAATAGCAACAACGCCGATGGGCAGAAAGTGTGCGTGTGTGTGTGTGTGCAAATGTGCGAGGTGTAGAGTGGGAGAGCGGTGAGAAAGAGAGTTGAGCAGTCGGCAGGCGCACAATAACAACAACAAGCGCCATGGTCATGGACAAGTGCTTGCTGTGGTTGTTGTTGTTGCTAAATTTGGTCAAACTTTGGACGCATTTTGTTGGAGCGAGCCCCACAAGTGTTTGAGGCGTATTTTCAGCTGAAATAGGCATAAAGAACTAATCAAAATTATCCCTGAGATAAATATAGTCATGCATGCTTATCGTTTTTATAAGAAATGTACGTATATTATCAAATATGAATAAGTTTTAGATGCGGAAACATATATACATATATACATACATAAATGAAATGACAAATCATGATAAATAACTGTTTGATCGGTTTGGTTATTATAAAGTTATGTAAGTTACATATATGTAAGAATTTAGGTTTTTGGAATTTGAATACAATTTTAATTGTTAGACTTTGAAATCTGAATTTAAGTTAGGGTCTTGAGTTATTTTTTCAGGTTTTGTTTTTAATATTTTTTTTCGCATTCTATTAAAGTTTTTCTTTTGTTTTTGTGTTTTTTTTTTCTTATTGCGTGTTTAGGGAAATTAAATGTCGTTTCATTTTGCTAGGTAAATAATATTTTGTTTATTTGCAATTTTTATTTATATATTTATTTATTGTTTATGTATCGAACTTCGAATTTCGAATCTTGGGTTTCATAATGAGTCATCAAATTTATGATACCCCGTAATTTGAGAGAGTAAAAATACAAAATATGCAATATATATAAATTTAGAGTTATATGCATACATATGTATGTATGTATATACTTATGTACATACATATATAGATTTTAAGTAAATTCCCCCAAATTCTGCCTCTTTTCTTGTCTTCGGGGTTTTTTTTTAAAACAATTTGTTTGCGTATCATTCATTGTTTTTTCTTCTTTTTATAAAAATAATTTTTTATTTCTATACCTTTTTCTTCCAAACACTGACGCTTTTTCCTCTTCTTCCATCTCTCGCCCTGTCTCGCTCTCTCCCCTTCGCTGATATCAGCACTTATTTATAATTAAAAAATTGTAAGTCGAGACAAAAACGGGAAAGGGGAAAGAGTAGAAAAAATAGTCAACAACAGCAAAACAAATGCGAATAAATCGCACATAACTATAAAGAAGAAGCAGAATATATTTATGTATATATATTACACAAAGATATCTTATATATACATACATTTGTACATTTATATATGTATTTATATAGTGTCTCTGTGAACTCTAGGAAAAAATACACACAACAATAAAAAACTAAAAAAAAAAACAAATAAACATGTTAGGCAAATTTTGCTGATAACTCAAGGCAAAAAAAAAAAACGTGTGCGTTTGACTAACGTGTTCGATTAGCTGATACCCTATTCTGTGATCTAATCTTAAGTACATATAAAAACAATGCATAAATGCAAACAAACAATTGAATTTACTCTATAAAAACAGTTAACAGTTAAAAGTAAATACCGTGATTATAGATTTTATCAGCCCTGGTCTATCTTTCTGTCATAAATCCACTATACCCCATTGTATTGCTCCATTACAGGGTATAAAAGCGCGCAAAAAACTAACAAACTCAAAAGAAAGAGAGATAGATGAAAGATGAAAATGTAGAAGGCAGCTAAAAAGAATGAAAGAATAATAGTGGAGCAAAAGCTGAAATCAAAGTCTGTTCACAGCTAAAAAAAAAAAAAACAAAAACAAAAAAAAGCGATGCATATCCGTTGAATAAAACCAAACCAAATCCGAACAATAGAAATCGAATAGAAAAAAAAAGAAAATCAAAGAAAAGAAGAAAAAAAAACAAACGCTCCGGACGTCCAAATCCGCCTGCTGTCCCTCCCACCCCTTCTCCACTCCCTACAATTGCTCCAACTCCAACAATTTGGCAAAAGTGGAGTGAGCTTCTGCTAGCGGCCGACAGGGGTGCCTCTCGAAGATGGTTTGTCTAACAAAAAAAAACCGATATAAATTAGGCAGATATCTGCTTCTCCCTCTCTCCTGGAGTGTGAATGTGTAGCATAGCTTCAATTGAAAACTGTATTATATGTATATTGTATGTGTCTATGTATATATATTTATTCCAATTTGAGTAAAACAACAGAAACTCGCATCGAGAAGAAAATAAAATAAAAAAAATATTTAACAAATGTGATTCCAAGTTATGAATCAGAGAACGTTTTGTGGTCGGTTACTGTTCTTGAATACCCTGTACTTCAGTTTGGCCGGAAAAGGTTATTATAAATCTAGTTTCAGTGCGTGTCTGCGTGCGTGTGTGAATGCATTTAAAAGAAATACTTGTATTAATTACTTTGTATATTATTAACATTTTTCTGGATCATTAAAACAATGTAACTCGAGAATTTTATGTCATATATACACCCTATTTAGTTAAATAGTCCGATGTATACATATATGTATATATGGGATTTACCGCAGTAGGAAAATAAACTTAAGCACTCCATAAATATTTTCATTGAAATATTAACTTATATAACATATTGTAACAATCTTAACTTAAAACCTGCATGGTTAAGTCCTAAATCGTATAACATCTTCATAAAGTATTTTACCTAATACCTATTTAAAATCCCTTTCGAGAGTTTCTTTTAGTCATACAATTTCACGCTAAGCTTTTGCTATTGTTTTTAATGGCTTTTTAAAATATACACATACATACATACATACATATACTATATAATTTGTTTTTATATGCATCTCTTTTCATTATTTCTTTGTTTTAATTTTGTTTTCTTTAAATTTATACATATGTATTTTCATTGGTGTTCCCCTTTTTATTCACCTCCCTCTTGTTTTTCTATAAAGCGTATGAGTATGCATTTGCTATGTGGGAGTTTATATACATACATATATATTGCATTTATATTTCATTTGATTATTAATTTTATTGGGAAACAATAAATTTGTTTGTATTTCTGAAATTGAATTTGTTTTTTTTTTTTTTCAGTTGTTCCTATTCTTGTTTTCTTTTTTTTTTTACTTTATAAATGATATATCTGAAATATATATATATCATAGGTATGGAAGAAATTAATATTTTGTGAGCTAGAACGTTTAATCGAAATTGGATTTGAATATTATTTAGACTTGCTTAAAACAGATGCGGAACTATTTGAGAACTGATTCTAAAACTGATTCAAAACTGTTTTCAAGCTTGATTTCATTCACGGTTATGCTTTAAAATAGTGAATGCCGGATCGAATTTAAGTCGATAAAGCTGAGCGTAAAACATACATATAAAGCAAAACCTATATAACTGTATATATGAATGTAAATGCTATATAGATATGTTCCTATGTGTGTGTGTTTGTTATAAAAAGGCAAGGAAAATATTAAAAACAAGGCAAACATCGCCAGCAAAATAAAGTCAAGTAAAAAGCATTTAATTTATTTACCCTCCCACCTTCCCCTACTCCACCATCTCTCACACACACACAAATACACATCCGCCCTCTGACCGTTTTCACTGCAGCTCTTAGTCCTTTGCCTCTTATATCCCCCACCCCCCTTCTTCAACATTATCCCAACGTCAAGGCAAAAAAGTAAAAATAAAAAACAACAAGTAAGAACGTTGCAATCGGGCGATATATCTAACCGACTGCGTAATACTCTGTTCTAGTCAAAAGAGAGGAGATTTTGTCACTCGTCTGATAAAAGCTTTGAGCTTATTTGCAAGCAGGTCTACGAAGGTTTGTTCAAAGCTTTAGAGACTTTAGCTTCCTAATAACTTCTTCAATTGGTATACCGAATGGACAGCACTGACGGACATTGCCGAAAACCAATATACTCTCGTGAAGAGTATAAACAGAAAAAATTTCGTTTTACTGTTGCTCGGTTTTTGCCGTTTTTGGCGCGGCCAGAAAACTATGAGCACAAAAAGAAAGAAACACAAAAAAAAAAAAAATGAAATTCCAAAAAAGGAAACAAAAAAAAAAGGAAAATAAAATAAGAAAAAAAAGCGAAACTGAAACTGAACTTTACATCAAGGCATGCAATGGGGAAAGAAGAAGACGCAGAAATGGGAACAACGGCAAAAACTTCATTTATACTTTGCACCGAACAAAATAACAAGTGGCCAGAGCGAGAGCGAGTGATATAGCGAAGGAGGGAGTGGTGGAAAGGGAGAGCGGGAGGTGAAGCCAGCATTGAGCACGCTGCTTGTTATCTGCCTATCCTATGATTACGCTCGTAGTTGGGTATGCGCAACTAAATATAAACCAAACCGTTGTCAATTGATATTCCATAAATTATCCATATTCTATCTGATATGGATTTATAAATAATAAATTGTATAAATATTTTAATCAATGTCTTATACATATATGATTTATAAAATATATATAATCGATATGAGATATAAATGTAATATTATTATGCACAATTTGTTTGAACAATTTACTACCGAAAAACTATTTAATTGATATAGCATTATTTAATCGCTATATTATACACTTAAAGGGACAATTTAAAATTACAGGATATGGGATAGTCGGTACGCGTGCAAATATATTTCTCACTTTTTATTGCTTTGTTGTTGTCCATTCGGAGAGGGGACAATTCTTTTGTTGTTGTTGCAGTTTTTTACTCACATATTATATAAGTCGAATACATACATACATACATATAAAAATATAAAGGTATATATGTATGTATATATATAATACACATATGTAACACCGCCCACATAAGAAAGTAGAGAAAGAGTGTGAAAGAGAGGACGATAGAGGAGTAAGCGAGAGACATTTATACATGTCCAAATGTATGTATGTATGTATGTATGTATGTGCATTTGGATGTCTGTATGCATAAATGTACGAATGTATGCATGTATGTATGTGCATGAATCGAGATGCACATTACCTAAGGAATAAATCACTCGAATTGCCAGATGAATCGTTTGACAGTGTGCAACACAACTCAATATTCAATTTTGGCTTTTTTGTTAAATGGTGTAAAATAGGTTTGCATAAGTAAAGGAGAAAGAGGGGCAGGGCAGAGAGGCGGAGTGGAAATGGGAATTTGTGGTTCAAGAAGAAGTAGAAGAAGAAGTTGATGTAAAATTGAACTTTTTATTTTCCTTTTTGTAAGTGAACAAATATGCAATAAATTACAAAGTAGTCACAAAAAAAAAGATAAAAATTGGCAACACAAAAAAAAATAAATTAAAAACAAAAAAATTATCGTCATTTTCAAGGAGACGCAGCAATGGGTAATTGCAAAATTCTCCGTTTCTCCAACACCGTCATCTTCATTATCATCACCATCATCATCGTCTTCTTCATCATCATCAGCAGCAGAAACTGGGGCTTTTTTATTTGGGGCCTTTTTTCTGCTTCTTTTGTTTTTGTGGTCCACTCTAATTTGGTTGTGAGTGTTTGTGTGTGTGTGTGTGTATATTTTTTTGTGGGTCTGCTCTTGATTTGATGCCTCGGTTAAATTTATTTTTATATTATTTTTGCCTTTTTGGCTTTTCGCAATTTACACAAAAGTTTCATTTTATGAAAATAAAATTATTCTGAAGCAGTTTTCAAAAGTAAAAATATCGATAAGTTAGCAGAGTGGATCGATAAATTGCGTCAATTTGACAATTTTCAATCAAAATTGTCAACGCCATCAAAGCTGATGTTAGCTGCATGAGATATACTTACATATGTAGATAGATATAGATAAGTAGATGTATAGATATATAGACATAGAGATGTGAAGATGTATAGATATATATGGATAGATGCGTAACTATACTTAGGGGTACGCATCCTAACTATACTTAGGGGTACGCATATATATCATAATATCTTAGTTGTTGCCAGATAAGGCTTAAAGTCCAGGGAGTTCCTCCCTTGCTTTGTCGTAAGCAAACAAACGCTGCAAAAAGCGAAGAACAAGTCTCTGCTAAAACATCAACAAATCCAAGAGTACGAAAAAAGAAGAGACAACAAAAAAAAAAGCACCTCAAAGACAGTAAAAACTAAAAGCAAAAAACTGGCCAAGTGGCAATCCCTGTTTCAACTCTAGACCCCGCTCTATAGATCCAACATATAGTTTTTGTTTATGATTATGTTTTCTTGTTTATTGTTGTTATTGCTATTGTTGTTGTTGTTGTTGTTGTTTTTGTTGTACATATTGTTTCTTCTTCTTCAGTTGGGTTTTAGATGGTTCGGTTGGCATTGTTATACATTATGTTAGAGGTTGTTTTTTTGTCCGACCAAGGAGTTTCAGATAGATTTCTTGTATAAACATATATGTATGTATATGTTTATATATATATATATATATATATATATATATATATTAGGCGCAAAAAATATGATAAATAAACGTGCAAAGAAAAACGAAACATTGACATAAACACGCAATAAAGGAGGCAACCGTTAGCCAAAGTTCGAGAGAGGGAGGAGGGGGCTTACGAAAGGGGAAGGGGGAATTCTTGGCCGTAATACAACAAACGAAACGAAATGAAAAAAAAAAATAAAAATAAAAAAGCAGGAAAAAAGAAAACAACAACAAAATGAGTGGAAAAAACTTGGAGAAACGTCTCGCATATGAGTTAGAATCTGTGGCCGAGGCTAACGTACTTACAGATACAAGATACAAGATACAAAATACACACACACACACTCGCAGATGGGCAAAAAAACGATGACAGTTTTCTTGATGAATGTGCGCGCTGCTTCCCGAAGTCGCAGACCACATAAAGCTTGCTGCTAAATCCCACCCCAGCCCCCCTCTGTTGCCCCCTCCCCTTCGCCTCCTCCCACCTTCCGCTCTTTGTTGATGCAGCAGAACGAAGCGAGTTTTTCTATCTGGCAAGCGTCTCTTTCGCTTTTCATTGCCCCCGACCTAAGAGCCTACCGGCGGCTGCCACCTGCATTAGCCACGCCCCTTTGCCCCCCACCCGCGCCCCACTTCTATGCAGCTTTTCATTTTCTTGCAACGTTACACGTTTTTCCAACTCTTTCCTTAAGCTCGGTCGCAAGTGTTACCTTTTAAGTGCCTGGTTCCAAAAAAAAAAAAAAAAAAAAAAAAAGAAACCAAAGAGCGAGAGAGGGAAACGGAGATAGAAAACCTTTGGACAAACCCAACTAGCAATGTTTTTAGATCAATTTACGAGGCTGTGTTCCGCACTTGAGATTAGAACTAGTTCACTTTTTGGGTCTTATGTTTTTTTTCCATCACTTTTTTTTCCTTTTTTTTGTCGCACTTTCTTATGGGTTCCACTATCTGAGACTCGGTTTAAAGTGCTGATAGTTTATGCCCACGTGCAATGGTTAAGTGCTCCAATCTAAGCTAAAATGCAAATTTACGATATATCGAATCTGCAAGAATGTATATATGTGTTCATATATAGATACTCAGAAATGGATTAGTCCATTGAGATTGTCACTTTTATCCGTTTTCTGTATACTATAAAGGACTCGAGATGTATTCACATTTATTATTTTATCATTGTTATAATGAAAATCATTATTTTTAGCATTATTACTTTAATTATCATTATCAGTATTACTATTGCTATTACAGTTATCATAATCAATCTTATCCTTATCATTATCATTATTATTATCATTATTATTATCATTATCATTATCATTATCATTATTATTATTATTATCATTATCATTATCAATATCAATATCATTGCCATTATCATTATTATTATCATTATTATTATCATTATCATTATCATTATCATTATCATTATCATTATCATTATCATTATCATTATCATTATCATTATCATTATCATTATCATTATCATTATCATTATCATTATCATTATCATTATCATTATCATTATCAATATCATTGCCATTATCATTAGGATTATTATTATCATTATCATTATCATTATCATTATCATTATCATTATCATTTCCATTATCATTGTCATTATAACAACCGGGATTATCATTATCATGAGCATTAACATAATCATTATTACTCTAATCATATCATTGTTGTCATTCGCATTACCCTTATCAAAATCATTACAAAATGCTCTCAATTAAATGTATATAAAAACTTTTGTTATTGGAATTATGAAGCATCGAACTTTTGGAATGCTGATTTCTTTGCTTTTTGTTTTTTTTTTTGTTAATGGGTTGGGTTAAGTTGAGCGAGTTTCAAGCAAATCTGGTTCTTAAGCTAGGACTCTATTTATGGCGGGTCCTGTTCACAGTCTTGTCTGCCTCTTGCTGCCACCCACTTACCCCGCCACAAAGAATAAGAAGAGGAAGACTTGGACTTAGGTTCAGCTACCTAAGAAAGATTACATCGAGGCTGGCCGCAGATACATTTCTATCTGTATATCAATCTGTGTGTGTGTGTGTGTGTGTGTGTGTGTGTTTTTGTTTGTGTGTGCCAAACTAGAAGCTGTTGTTGCTAATGTTGTTGTTGTTGTTTTTCTTGGTGTGTCTGGAAATTATTAGATTTTGTGTCAGCAAAGCAACAACAACAACAACAATAAGAATACTAAAGTGGAAGCTTCGAAGACTAGCAAAAAAAAAAATAAATAAAAATAAAAGAAAGAAAATAAATAAATAAAAAAATAAAAAGACGACAGCAAAAGCGGAAGGCGAATGCACTTGGACTTGGCGACCAACAACAACAACAACAACAACAACAACAGCAGCAGCAGCAGCAGCAGCAGCAACAAACAAACAAACAAACAACAATAACAACAACCACAACATTTGTTGTAGAGCATCGTAAAGTCGCAAGTTGTTCGTTGCAAGTCTTTTGTTGTTGTTGCAGCTTGTTGCAGTTGCATTTGTTGTTGTTTTGGAAACATTTTATGATGTTGCAGCAAAAGGTGGCATGCGTATCTGCCTCAGCCACAGCTAAGCTACAACTTTTTGCAGCTGAGGCAACTTTTAGAGATGCGCACTTTTTTAGCCGTTATTTTGTTCTATAAAAAATATTTTATTAAAAAAATGCATTAAAAATGCATATATGTATTTATTATATTTGATTTACGTATTTATTATATTTGATTTATATTAAAATATAAACTATTAATAAAATAGATTTATCCTTAATTGTCGTACATATTCGTTTATTTAAATGTTTTGATCTGGGAAACCATAAAACCTATCGAAGTTTAATATCAAATTTTTAATTAGCATGAAGTGTAGATAAAAATTATTAATAAAAATCGTTTTCCTGTATCTGCTGCTCAGAAAACGCGGCACTAACTAACGACACGACACGACACGAACACGCGCTCATCTCTAATTGGCAGCGAGTACGTGTTATTGCACTTGGCCTCTCCAAGCAGTTGTTATTGTTGTTGTATTTAGCTAGACTTGATCTTGGACTTCAATTTGGAGTCGGAACTCTTTTTATACCCTAAACCCATTGCACATGGCTTAACGGGGTATATTGGTTGCGTGCAAATGTACGTAACAGGCAGAAAAATATACATTTTTTATTAGAGAGAGTAGTCGAATCGATCTTTTGTCTATGCTGGAGACAATATTCTATATCATTAGTTACAACATTTCGATAACTCATTCAATAAAATTAATATCGAAATTGATTTTCAAATCATGAAGCGCAAATTTAAAGACCTAGGGATTGCAAAACTCGGAAGAGGGTTTTTTTTCTGGTATTATAATATATATTACAATTTGCCGATATCGTTCTCTACTTTCCCAATCCAAATGGTGCAGAGTAGAGTTTTCAATCAAGACTAATATTTCAAGTAGAAAAAAAAAGAAAGTAAGAATGTGAGATAGGGTATCTGGCAGTCGGGCCAAGCCGGCTAGGCCCTTCTTTCTTATTGTATCTGCGCCTGCGTGCGCAGTTCCTTGGCCTAGGCAACTCTCTTGGCTGCCTTACACACACACAGACAAACTCAAACTTGCACACACATTTATTTATTTATTTTTATTTTTTTCGCATTCCGTAAGCCCAAAAAAAAGAAAAGAAGAAGAAAAAAGGGGCCCAGACGCCTGAAGCTTGGAACTTTTGGAACTGCGTGGATTGCAAAATTTGCTGAGTCTCGGGATTTCTGTTTTCTTTCCTTTTCATTTCATTTTCTCTGTTTTTTTCTTTGTTTTTTTTTTTTTGTTTTTTTGTATTCATTATCAATATGAAATAATAAAAAAATGGACCCCAACCAACAAAATTAATAATAATAAAGAAAACAACAACGAGAAACTTCAATTTAGCAAAATTTATACAAAAAAAAAGGGAATAAACATTTTTTTCTTTGAATTGATTTCAAATGCGTTTCTGCTTCCTCTTCTTTTTAATCGTCGCTGAGAAACTGCTTATTTATTTATTATTTATTTTACTTATTTTTTTGCATTGCTCCTTAGCAGTTATTTATTTAGCTAAGAGGAAGCAGAAAAATAACTTGATATTGTTTCATTTAAAACGGATTTTTCGAATAAAATGGATTCAAGGCTCTAATCGAAGGGTTTAGAAGAGGGGCTACTGTACTTTATGAGAAGGAAGAGAGAGAAATGAATAGAGAGTGAGCGGGAGAGAGAGAAAGTGAAGTTTAAGTGATTTAGCAGGGCTAAAAGAGAGAGTATTTATATTTCTCTCTCTCTTACTTATTCTCCCAAGCTGTGCTTCCATGTGTCTGTATTATTCTTTCACTTTTCCTCTGTTACACTCTCTCTCTCTCTCTCTGTCTCTCTCTTTTGATCTCTAGCTAAGACTGTCTAAATTTCCCTTTTCCTTACTCTTTCTCTCTCTCTATTTTGCTCAATGTTTCTCTCTCTCTCTCTCTCTCTCTCTCTCTCACTCACTCTCACTCTCACTCTCTGTTTCTCTTTCTCTCTCTCTCTCACTCTCTCTCTCTCTCTTTCTCTCTCTCTATTGATCGCATTCTCTCTTTCTCGCATCTCACGTTTTCTTTTGCAGCGAGCTTTTTTGTAATTCCTCTTTGTGTCTCATTTGTAAAATTTGTACTGCTAACTCTAACTACTCTACTGCTAACTTTTTTCCACTTCATCAAAGACTAAGCCGTTATTTTTGTTTACACCCGCTTAAAATGTTTTGTTTATCTAAAGAAATGGATCCTTCTAAATGATCGTCGATAAATTAAATTCGTTGACTTGTATTGCTTTTTATACATTGATCCAATTACAACAAATTTGATAAATAAGTCATTAAATCACATTTGTTGGATTAAACGTAATATTTAAGTATATAAAAAAATGAAGCTTACGTGGGGTTTAATTAATGGATTCAGTGGATAAAGTCTTATATACAATCAAAAATTAATATGAGAGCAAAAGAAATATGCGAGAGGGTGAGTGTGAGAGAAAGAATGGAAGAAGAGCAAGTGAAAGAAAATGCAAGGTAGAGAGAGAGAGAGAGAGAGAGAGAGAGAAAGAAGGAGAAATTGAGACAGATAGAAAGTTACAGATATAAAGTTAGACAGAGAAAGGGGGGAGAAATATAGAAATTTACATAACAAAATCTAAAAGTTGACGTAAAAATAGTTCTTGTGGAAGATATACACAGTGAGGCAGAAAGTAAGAGAGTGGGGAAGGATACAAATACCTATTTTAAAAATGAGATAGAAAGAAGAAGAAAGGGAGGCAAATATGTATACATAGCTCTCTCGCACTTCCTTACAACAGTACTTCTATAAATTCTTCGCTCTCTTTCTATCTACCACTTGTGTTTCTTTATCTATTTTCCTCTTGGGCTCTACGTCTCTCTCACCCGAATTTCCTGGATGTATATATCTATATATATATATATATGTATATCTGTCTCTTCCTTGATGTACATATATATCTGTATCTCTCTCTCTCTCTCTCTTCCTTGACACATATAGCCAAGTATATGTATATCTCTCTCTTTTTGACCTTTCCCTTCCCTGATATATACATATATCTACATATACATACATATATACATATCTTATTTTACCGTTTATTTATCTTTCCGTATAAATTGTGTAAAATATTTTGTACATACTTTCTCGTTGTTATATTCTCCACTTTTGTCATTTTGTAGCGCCCGACCACGCCCCCCGCCATCGGTTGCGCCTCCATCCATGTGTCCCCTTTGCTGTTGCACGTTAGCACATAAATTTATATTACAGTTTTTTGCTTTCGTATGATAAAGAAACAAAAGCAAAAAACGTTGCAACAAAAATAAAAAGGAAGAAGCAAAAAAAAAAACAAAAAAGAAAATGAACAAAAAAAATAATAATAAAAAAATAAAAAAAATCCAACCAGCACACAACAAAAATGACAAAAACAACAACAAAAACGTCGACGACGACGTTAAAAAATTATACAAATTACAAAAGCATCTGGAAAAAGAAAGAAAATTGCGATGGCAGAGGGAAAAACGGATTTTTACATTCCACATGTGTGTGTTTGTGTGTGTGATGTAAAAGTACATATACACATACACACAGACAGTTGCACTTATAGACATGTATGGTCTATTATATACTTGTCCTGCTTTCAGCTCAAATTTACAGTTGCGCTCTCTAAAAATCGCATTCAACAAATAATTATCCATCTATATAATATTTACATCACATGATGTACGAATCTTAAATCTTACATGCACACATAATTACATGTGCATACATACATACATATGTGAGTGACGTTAGCAAAGTCCTAAATTTAGTTAATTCCAAAACAAAGCTTAACATTCGGGGTTCTTAGCATCAATCAGTCATGCAGATCTTTCAATCATGGTGTATCCATTAAAATTGTTATATCTAGATTTGTAAGCTATAGTAGAGTGGATATTTTTTGGACGTCTTTCGATAATTAATCGTTTTTGTTCTTAGGTCAATCATCAATCAGTGGTGATGTATGCGTTATTCTGAGCACTTAATAATAATGTTTATGTAAAGAACTAGATTTCTAACCATTAATCTAGTCAGCAGAAAGTAGCTGATATTTGGTAGTCTTTGTTAACATTTTAGATTTACCTTTGTTAAAATTTTTGATTTAACAATCAGTCATATCACACATCATTAGAGATTGAGAGATTGCACAGATAATTGCACATGATGTGGTATGCACTAATTAATACTTATTTGTACATTTTTGATAGACTTTTTAGTGGTTGATAGCTTTATATTTGAATAGAGATCATCAATCGTTTGTGATACGATCTTTATTACAAATGGAGTTTAATAGGCAAATGTATATATGATCTAAAGCTTGCATCAATCAATATTCAATCATGATGTACGAAAACAAAAAAACACTTGAAAGGCAACCAAATTTTGAATATGATTGATGGATGAATGCACAAATATGATTGATTTCGGTTTCGTGTGAGGTATATGAGTATATATGAAATGGATGTGCAATTTTTACTGAACGTTTTTACTGTTGCTTTTATCATAAGGAAAATTGTGCTGCGCTTTTATCTGTTTAATCGGAAAAGCTTTTGAAAACGTTTTCTTTCTTGTGTGTCGGACACATTTTAATAGTGCAACAAAGATGCGGAAGGGGTTGGGTGGCGGGTGGATGTGGGACTTGAATCAAAATTAATAGTACCGTAGCATATACTGAGGCACACACAGTCACACACAGTCACACACACATGTAGCTGCACACATATATGTATATGTATAAAATTCCATACATTTTTTTTATGGCAAACTGTGTACCTTTCATTTAAGTTGACATAAAAATCGATATTTAAAAAAAAAGGATAAAATTGCGCAAAAAACCATAAAAAACGTCAAGTAAAAAATTACAGCTTAAAAAAGCAGGCAACAACAACAACAAGAACAACAGCAACAAAAGAGCGGAGAAAGACAGAAAATGAAAATAATAATAATAAAAAAAAAGAACGGTCGTTATGCTTTTTTCCGCTTTGCCATGTTCTCTGGCGCTTTTTTCTGTTTTTATTTATTTATTTTTATTTTTCTTTCGCTCTTCACTTTTTTTTTTTTGTTTTTGTTGCTGCCGCTGCCGCTGCCGCAGTCGGCGTCGGCGTCGGCGTCGCTGCTGTAATATCTTTTTTCATTTTCCGCTCGCAACCTTTTTGCGTCACGGCCCAACCGAAGAGCGCCTTCGCTCTCCCTCTTTCCCTCCCTCCCCCTTTCACCAACCCTCTGCTCTTCCCCTCCCACTCTGGTTCTTGCGCTCGTGTAGCCAACGACGTTTCTTGCCTTACAGTTACAAAAAAAAAAAAAACAACGCAAAAAAAGAAATGCAAAGGCTTTGCTTAGCAAACCGACAATTCAATACACTTACAATATTTTGCCTTAGTCTCCTATATAGCTCATTTTCAAATCTAATATGTATATCCTCTCTAAATAACTCCGATATATTAACCTTAACTTGGTAGTGGGTTAATCTTAGATAAGTATCTGATAAGAGGTGAACGTGTTATATAGATTTACATAAGAGAACGTTCTATATAGAAAAACTGTCTCTATATATTTAAAAAAAGAAAACTCTTTTATATATGGATTTAAAGCTTTCTGTTCTTAAACTATTTGTCAATCTTAATAGAAATTTTGTAACATTCTTAAATAAATAATAAAAAAATATTTCCTTCTTCTAATCAATTTAGTCAGGAATAATAAACTTTTCAAAATAACTTCTATATCTTGCTAGTTAAAATCTATAGAAATTTTCCCTTTTTAAGAGTATAGTATTTGTCATATTTGTCAAAGTTAATAGGATCATTGTAAGGTATACTAAACATAAGCTCAACATCTTGATATTAATTAAATTGAGTCTCCTCCCCACAACCTCCTTTTTATAGTAATAGTTCACATAGACAGGGAAAGTTAATAACTCCGATTAATTGATAGTAAGAGAAATTCAATTTCTGCCTAGATAGTGTTAAAGTTCCCTTTAATTTAGCGATCAGAATATTGAAAGAAATACCTTATTATATCTTTTAACTACTTTTAGTGCTCTCCTTATTTAAGGCCGAAGATGTTGTTGTTTATTTTTCCCATGCTTAACACTAAACAAAATATGTTGATTAAAGAAAGGAAAAGGAGGTACGGTAGTAATAATGTAGTCCATTGGACTTCTGCTAATTGGTAATTGAGACGGGCACATCTAAAAATAACTAAGATACTGCACATTCTATAAATAAGGTTAATAAGGAGATTAGGCACGTATCTTAAAAGCCTTTTGACAACAGTAAAGCTATTTTTAACGTTAACTGAATAAAATTTCTTGCCAAGTTAAATATGATTAATCTCACTTATCTCATGCTCCTGTCAATTGTCATGGACTTTAACATTTAGTGACACTTTTTTTTGCTTGGTATTCTAGATTGGTCATTAATATGATTCAGTGCCTATTTCAAATATAGCCGTCAAATTTGACAGTTAGTTAAACATTTAACTAAACTTAATTTCGACTTACTGTTAGATTATTTATGTTCTTTGTTGCAAACAATTCAAGATAATGGAAAACAATTTTAAGTGTTTGTCAAATAAGATCATTTAACATCAATTTTAACTAAAGTAAAATCCATAGTTTAGGCTAGCGGTAAGTGCCCTAAGTTATAGCTAATATACCCGTAAATCAAATTGGTATTACAGCATGTATTTAACTATTCTATAACAATGAAAGTATTAACTTTCCTACCTTCCTTTCTTCCTCTCTCTCACTCCCTCTCTAAATGCTATAGATCATAATTAATATACCCATAAATCAAATTCGTATTGCAACAATAATTAGACGATTCTATAGAATAAAAGTCGTACTCTCTATTTTTCTCTCTATTTCGCAATTTGTAAATCTTTGATGATCGAAAGTCCTTATTTAACTAATAGAAATCTGATCTACACTGTAAAAAAGCAAAGTATGGTAAAACTAACGGAGCGTCGCAAACTGTGTGATAAATTGAAATAATAAATATTTGGTTAGGGTATCAAAACAGAAAACAGAAAACAGAAAATAAAGCGCGCTCCAACACAACAGGAACAAAAATAAAAATAAAAAAAAAAACAGAAAAGAAATGGAGAAAAAACTGAACAAAATTTTTATAAAATAAAAAACGAGACGTAAAAATGAAACGTAACGAAAAAGCGAAATCCAAAGAAGAAGAAAAATGTGATAAAAACTGAAAAATATTTTCCATGAGAAAATCCAAAAGAAACGGCGAAGGCAACGCCACTCGCTTATGGCTGTGTTTGTGAGTGTGTGTGTGTGTGTGTGTGGGGGCCTTGAGTTCAAGTTGGGTTCGCTTTAGCTTTTGGGGGTTTGGGGTTGTTTCGTAGGGGTAGGAGGTGGGAATGGGCGACGTTTTTCATGGGGTGTTCGTTCGCTTTGAGGGTCGCTCGAAACGATGGCGGGAAAATTTTACTACAATAAAACATGTATTTTTTATATCCCATTCTTTTTGCGTTCCCGTTGTAAAATTTGTGTGTGTGTTTTTTTTTTATATGCACACACACACCCACACACATTCATATATAGAGTGTATATGTTTGTATTCTTTTAAGGAGCTGAAATGTGTAACGGCTCATATAAACTGTGTGTGCATGTGTGTGTGTGTGTGTGTGTGTGTGTGTGTGTGTGTGTGTGTGTGTGTGTGTGTGTGTGTGTGTATGTGTATGTGTGTGTGTTGGGATCAAAAACCCTTTGGAAAATTGTTCCTAGTTGTGGGCGGCTATGCCGGACATTGGTTTTTCCTTATACATATATACATACATAGATACATACATACATACATACATACATATATTTCTATATATCTATATATATATAGTGTGTCTTGTCTTCTATATGCTGCACTCTTCACCAAATTCTTTTATTTATCAGCATTCTTTCATTTTGATGGAGTTTTTTGTGTCCACTCAATTTCTTTTCGAAATAAAATAGTGAAACGGAATTTTTTTTTCCTTTTTCGTTTTTTTTATTTTTTTTCCTTTTTATTTCTTTTTCTTTCAATGTTGAGACTTCTTATGAGCGTGTTTCCTAATGGCCTGTCATGCTGTGCGCTCTCCTTTAATACCCTGTAATTGTGTGTGTTGCCGTAATTGTGTGTGTTGCCGTTGAGAAGCGGAATTTAAAATTGAAAACTATTTTATTTTCTGTTTAAAATATTTTCGTACTTTAAGTATACATAATATAACAGTAAAATAGTAAAACATTATATAATACATATAACTCCATTAACAGAAAAAAATCTTAAGAAATTTGTATAGACTTATTTTTTAACTCAATCAACAAAGTTGTCTTTCTTTATATATTATACAAATCTATTAAATTATCTATTGTTATATTTTCCTTAATTTTCCTTGATCTGCATTTTTTGTATACAATATAAACTCTTTTGCTTCTATCAGACAACTATTTAGACTATTTACCATGTGTCATCAAATACTTCCCAACTATATATTTGTTCTATAATATATGTACATATATCTTCTATATCAAATATTTTAATATCTGATTTTATCACTCAGATAAAATCGTTGTACAGCGTATCTGCAAGTCGAGCAATGTTTCCGTTTCAATTAAGCATGCGGTTGATTGTGTATCCTTTTTTTGTGTGTTATAATACCTTTTCTTTGTGTGTGTGTGTGTGCTATGCTTTCCACTTAAACTTTGACATAAAATGCAGCAAAAGCAAACTTATGTTTTTTTCTGTTATTTTTTCGTCCTTTTTTTTAACCCCTTTTTGTAATTTAAGTAATATTACTAAACATATTTGGGCAGACAGCACTCGAATGAAATGTAGATGAAATATTTTGAAATCCCCTCAAGAAACGAATTTCAATTTCAATTTCAATTGTAATATGTAAGAACAAAAATCTAGTTCAATACGATCGACTAGGATATACCCTATAACCCTTGCAGCGCTGCTGTTAATGTTTTTGGCACTATAATGTGTATATCTTTCGAAACGGAACTTTCTGACTTTACAAATTAGTTTTTTATTCGGCTTTGGTGGGATTGGAAAAAGGCATCCGGGGTATAGAAATGTACATTTAGGATTCGAATTTCTTTTTATTTGTATTTTTTTTATATATATATATACATATATAGTATTAGCGAAAATATATGTAACAAACAGAAGGAGGTGTGTATATATGTATGTATATTCTTGGACAGGATCGATAGCCTTGCTTATCCTTCCGTTTGCCTGTCTGATTCGTACCTTTAGAGTTACACACTTATAGTTTTATATGTTGGTGGGAGCTTGTTTTAAAAAAAATCGATCACTCTTGTTATCGATATCATGTTTTCCGTATTTGAAAATATCTCGTGAGTCTGAAGAGATAAATTTACCAAACAGAGTCCATATTTATTTACATCAATATTGCAAACATTTGGGATGCTTCAGAATTTGGATAACTAGCAGGCTAAAGAGCTGTTTTTATTCTTATTTAAAAAGCTTACGAAGGTCAACATGTAGGAAACGTACGTAACCGGTTGCTTAATACTCTGTTTAGGTTCATAAAGAGCACTTATTGTTTTCAATAAAGTAGTTTTTACAGCTCAACAAGTTTGAACCGGGCACTACCGACTACGCAGTCCTCTTTTGCATATACATATGTACATATATATGTATACTGAAATGTTACATTTTAGTAAACCTGATTAAAGAAGTTGAATAGAAAGCTATTGAATACCTGGAATTTACATACAAAATGTAAAGCTTATATTCCAATATTCCACTCACCAGCGAACAAACTAATAAACTCCATTTTAAGCTTTGCAAACAGATTATAGTTAGATATTAAATTTCAAGTTAATTATTCTCTAATTATTACTCCACGTATTTAACCTTTGACCTCGTTCGTTTTTGTGGTTTCGTTTTCATTTCATTTAAGTTTTATACCAAGCGTTTAATTAGAGTTTTTACTCACTTTTATTTGCTTGAAGCCAAAAAAAAAACAACTTGAATTGTTTTCCACACATTTTCCAGTTGAGTTTTCTTTCCACACTTTTAATTATTATTTGTCTTTTTTACGATTTTTTTTAAAAGCCCGAAGTTAAACAACAATTTTTTATTGCTAATTACAATAATTTTTTTTTATATATTTTAAAATGTATTTAAAATAAATAAAAATTATAATATTAAAATTTATGAATTTAATGAAAATTGACAAGGAAGACTATCGAAACACATATTATCATTAATTTTCATAAAATTCTTTTATAATACGTAGCTAGAGGCTTGATATTATATGTCGGATCTCCTATAGATTGCGAAGATCGATTATTTTCTATAATTCATCGATAATTGTATTAGTATGCTTTTTATCGATAACAAGTTTTACTTATTCGAACATATATTGCTTTAAGAGCTATGGTTTTTAAATTCAGTATAGATATATACTCCTTAAATACAATTTTTCAAATTTTTAAGATTTTCGATACCTACCTCTATTCCCCCAAACTCATTTTTAAACTTAGAAAGTTGCTTTTCGGAATATATATATATAGACTCTTTATTGTTATAACGCTATAAAGTTTATAGCATAACTTACGCCAAGAATTTCATTAAGATCGGATTAGAAACAAGAATATTATAGCCATGCGGATTTATTTAAAGTTTTTGAGAAGAAGAAGTACAGCCACGGCGTATGCTTATGTGTGTGTGTATGCGGAACTTTGAGTGCTAGAGTTTTCAATTTTGACATACATACATGTACGTACATTTTTAATAGGGTATCGGCTAGTCGAGTACACGCGTCAAAAGCTTTCTTGCTTGTTTTATTTGTTTTAATTTTGGGAAACTATCGAAATATTAATTGTCATTAATTATTCGTTTTGCTTGATTCTGCGAACTTGTTTTTCGTCTTCTTTTTGTTTTTTTACTTTTTATTTTATTTTTTCTTGCAATTGTTTTGGTTGCTTTTTCCCTAGAATTTGGATTATTTATGTTATTAAGATGGCGTAATGCGAAACTAATGGGGTTTCTGTTCTCCATTTGTTTGTGTTTAGATTGGATCGTCGACCCATTGAGCGGGGGCTACGGGAAAGCTATCCGATATTTGCACAATGCTGCCGCAGCAGTATTGCCTGCGATGGAAATACCATCATAGCAATCTGCAGACGATGTTCTCCCAATTATTGGACCGAGGCTGCTTCTGCGATGTGACCCTCGCCTGCGAGGGTCAATTGATACGGGCACACCGAGTGGTCCTCTGTGCCTGCAGCACCTTCTTTGACTCGGTACTCTCGAACTATGCCAGCGAACGGGACCCGATTATCATTATGAAGGATGTCACATTCGCCGAGGTCAAGTGTCTCATTGAGTTCATGTACAAGGGCGAGATCAATGTGGAGCACGTAAGCAATCCTTTCCATAGATCTACATACACGTGTATATACCTTCTATATACATACATATATATATATATATAAATATGTGTGTGTGTGTGTTGATTGGAATTTTAGGCCAGTCTTCCCTCATTATTGAAGACCGCCGACGATTTGAAGATCAAAGGCCTGGCCGAGGTAACTTGGAGGGATGAGGATGACGGTCCGCCGCCTCCGATGCCGGCCGCCGAGTTCCATTCGCCGCCGCGCAGCCTGGCCGAGAGCTACGCCCAAGAGCTGCTCCATCAGCAGGCGCCGCATCTCCAGCCACAGCTCTCGCACAGCGATCGGGTTTCCGATCGGGATCGGGACCGCGATCGCCATTCGCCAGCGGCTCTCGAGTCTGTCCTCGGCCTCAATGCCGGCACCCGGATGCCCGCCCTGACCCCTCTGCCAGGCTCTGCCAGCGCTGGCCTGGACTGCCCGGCACCCGTCTCCGATCCGTATCTGGGACCCAAGCGCAAACGAGGTCGTCCGCCCCTAGATGACACTTATGATGTGTTCAATGTGTGAGTACCAATCTATTCCTATCCAATAACTAGCTTATAGCCAGATGGAATACCTATATAAACCCTTTTATAGCCTGAGATAGTACAGATATATCTTGCTAAGATAGGGATTCCTTGATAATAGCCTTTAAACCTTCCACATCGAATTGGAATCTCATATGTTGGCCAGAAATCTGCAATTACTAAAATTGCTAGCTTTGAAGCTGAAAATTAAGTTCTTTAATTTTAATTTTAATTTTATTTTAATTTTTGTTTTTAGTTATGAAAATAACAAGTTTTAAGGTCAGCAAATATGGAGTTGCTATGCTTAGAGAAAGTTGTAGATAATCTTAATCAAAGCAGAAAAATTGTTTACCTTTTTCATTTTTCGTTAAAAAAAAATCCTATTTAGTATCGCTTTGGAATATTGGATTGTCATACAAATTAGTACTGCAATGTCAGTGTGCGTATCAGATGGTATACCTGGCTAATGCTCAAAACGGGATATACCCAAGTAAAACCTTGAAGGTTAAACCTTGAGTTTCGATTTGGTTCGATTTGACATTTGGTTTGGTTTTAAACGAAAATCACTAAAGTTGAAGAAGAGAAATTTGAAATTTAAAATACCTAAATAGCTCTCAATTAGCAAAATAGTTTAATTAGTTTATTCTCGATAATTCAAGTACTTATTTCTAATACCGATAAAAATCGATAAATATCGATTTGGTTCATTGAGCATAACTCGATGACTTCAACAGCTAAAGAATTTAAATTCGGGGATTGGTGTGCAGGGGTCACAACTTTTAGATATGTCCTCCTTTTTTTCCCATTCCCTTTGGCTTTGGGTAGGTCTATTTATACCCTGTATTCATTCTCCCTGTAGACGAAAGTTGGCACAGTACGCTGCGAATTTGGAGCCTGCGCAGCGCGCGTATTTGGAGTCTACGCGTCCCTTCGCCGAGGAGCCGCTCCCTGTTGCACATTCCGCCGCGTTGGCCTCGCCCCCAGCCGCCTGCCCGCCCAAGCAGCGCCAGCGACTGCGTCTGCAGCAACAGCAGCAGCAACAACAGCAGCAACAACAGCAGCAACAGCAGCAACAACAGCAACAGTCGCCGCCTGCACAAACGGAGCCTATGGAAAGGGAACAGGATGTGGCACAGGATTGGGCCAAAGGCTCGGAGCAGGGCCAGACGCCAAACGTGAGCGATGTGGAGCTCAAAACGGAACTGGAGTTGAGCAATGATGCAAGCAGCGTTCAGCCAGGTGGAGCCGGTGGAGGTGGAGCAGCAGGTGGGGCAGGAGCAGCAGCTGTGCCGCTCTCCAGCTCCGGCAAGAAGCTGGACAAGCCGGTCGAGCGTCGCGAGCGTCACGGAAAACTGCGTCATGCCACGCGGCGGCTTTACGGCGAGCGTGAGAAGTCCGCGGAGAAGTGTGCGACACGTGCACAGCGCAGCTCCACAACAACAACAATAGCAACAACAGCAGCAGCAGCAGCAACAACAACATCGAACGATTCGCCAGCCGCGGAGCAGGCGTCGCAGCCGGCGGCAGAGGCGGAGACGGAGGCCATAAGCGCAGACGCCTTGCCGCAGCCGCTGGAGGAGATCGAGAATGAGCATCTGGTGGCCAATCGTGCCGAATCGCCAGCCGGCACGCTGCTGCCCGCCAGCTTTGCCACTAACAAGTACGAAGCCGCCGGCGCCGGCGCCGGCTATTTGATCAACGATCACGGCCTGCTGATGGCCCACGATTTTGCGCCCGGCGCAGTGGCAAGTGCCGCAGTCGCAGCTGCTGCTGCGGCAGCTGTGGCCGCTGCCACGGTCAATGGCGGTGGCAACAATCCGGCAACCGGCAACGGCAGCAGTGCTGAGCATGGCTCCGGTGGCGGAGACTATGCCGAGGTGAAGCTGGAGGATTACGATGCGGCCGAGCTGCGGCTGACCAACGAGGAGCTCACCCAGTGGCAGGATGTCATCAAAATGGATGACTATCTGGCCAAGGGGCGACGTCCGCAGTTCTGGGAGGAGCCATTTACCAAGCGCGTGAGTGAAACAGCACGATTGCAATCCTCGAGAGAATGCCTAAACCGTTACTCTTCCAGGTACTCGATGCCATCAAAAACAAAAGACTTGAAATGAAGAAAGCAGCCCGTATTCTAGGCGTCTCCTACGGAACGCTCTACGGACGCTATCGCGAGGTCTACGGCTGCCTCAAGCATCCATACAGGTGGGTGATTGCACTCTATATCTAAATATATACATAGATATATAATGCATCTGTAAATATGTTTGTACTCTTCAACAGCGGCACCACCTTTCGCAATTCCGTCGCCGTGTCCGCCTCCTCTTCAGCCGGCCAATTGGCCGTGCAGCCGCGCTTCGATTTGAGTTTCCGCAGCAGCAGCGTTTTGCCCGCCCAGTTGGGTAAGTAAACCCACTGCAATTCCAATCTAATATAATGTTTTCGTTGTTGTTCCTGTTATGCCTGTAGAGCTTGGCAAGCTGCGCCAGAAGGACCTCAGCGAGCTGTGGACCCGTCCGCAGATATGAAAGCCAACGAGAAAGTTGCAAAATCTCAAACGTCGCCCCAGATTGATTTAGGCTAAGTTCTAAGGCACAATTCTATAGGCCAACATCTTTATCGCCGGTCTATTAACTTACAAAACAAACAAACAAACAACAACAACAACAACAACAAAAAACATAAATAAAAAGACAGTTAAGTTAAGCACGAGGCTAGTTTAAGATGATGCAAAAACGCGATCTATAAAAAAAAAGAAACAAAACAAAAAAACAAACAAGACAAATTTTCAAGATTTCCTCATCATTTTCTGCATGTTAAAACTAAAACTGTTTTTCTATATATATATATAATATATATAAATACGAATATTACCATAAATATGCATCTTAGTTAATTATATATGTATACATAAATATTATAAATATGTATTGTATTAGATTGGTATTATCTAGCATTCGATGTGAATGACGTAGCTATTTTCTGTCAGTAGTAAAATTTAAATCCAATTTAAACTAGTTATTCGAAAACATAAAATAAAACAAAAAAAAACAAACACATAATTGAATGGGTATTAAAAAAAAATAAATATAAAAAAGAGTACACAAAAATAATTTTTTGATAATATTACGAAATGAAAAAGTATTACACAATAAACAAGATATGATTAAAGCAAAATCACATGAAATATATATAAACTTTGTTTTATTTAAAACCCAAAACGAAACTTTGCTGCATCAATCTTTTTAAAATATATTTATTTACCTTAGATTTTCAAATAAGAATTTGAATTAGCCGCTCGTTGTGCACACTTATCGATAAATCGCCGCTGAACATTTGAAACTGGTTCCAGTTCAGTGGCTCGATAAATGTAAACTGCAAGAGCCGCTGTAAAGACGCAGCTATCAGCTGGTTCTGTTGTGCTTCGTTTTGAAGAGTTTTTATATTACTCATAAGCATGAAATTAAATATTATTGAAATACGGGATGTGCACATTATTAGCTGCCTTATTAGCGGAGCGGACGAGGAAGACGATCTGATTCAATTTTGTTGCCATGATCAAGCTAAAGAAGTGAGCTACAAAGAAAGTTTGGCTGTGGGACCATTTCTACAGCGCATTAAGGTGAGTTGCGTCCTTCCTCCTCGAACTGCTGTGCCAGGGTATATATTAATATATAAATATCCATAGCAATTAAATAAACGCGTGGAGTTTCCCGCCAAAGCTGTGCGCACGGTATTGAGCAGCGCCAAACCGACGGAGGCTTCATTGCGCTCTGTCCAGGAGAATGGATCGAATGGAACTGCAGTGGAACAGCAGCCGGAGCTGCAGATGGAGCACATGGTCCTCAGTTTGAAATATCGCATGGAGGGCACGCCAGCGCCTCTTAAGTGGGAGTGGCACCTAACTGCTGTGGACAGTGGAGTTTTGACAGTCTGTAGATCTGTCTCTGATATATATAGGAATAACTGTAAACTACATCATGCATCTGCTTGCAGTTCTATCGTCGCATACTGAAGAACTCGCTGCACACAGTCGCTTGTCTCAACAAAAACCTGCAATCCCTGCTGGATGTTGTTAAGAAAAAGGACATCGAATTGAAGCAGTATCGAATAGATGGCGCTCAACACTGGAGAAGTGAGTGAGAGAATATCCTTTATTGTTGGTTATACTTATAAAATGAATCACTGTTGCAGCTACTGTGGCCACTGAGCCCTTCGATGTGGAGGCTTTCAATGCGCAACACAAACAACTGCTGGCTGCTGTGTCCACTTACGAGGAAGTGGACCAAAAACTGAATGATCCGTCCTTGGTCGCGAGTGAATCACTTCCGGGTTGCTCGTCCGGATTAGCTCCCATAATACCAGCAGAAAAAACTTTAAGTCCGCGCAACAGGTTTGTCAAAACAAATCGAATTCGAATTAAAATTTAAAGTAACAAAATTTTCATTGCAGGAAACGAAAGGCCATGGAATCGGGAATACAACATGTGGAACGGAAGGTTATGCAACGTCGCCTTATGCCACAATTGCAATATAAGAGTAGTGAAAGTCAGGAATCTGAATTGGATTACACAATTGGAATAAGCAATTGCAACCAGGCTAAAGTTGAGCAAATGGTTGATCATATGAAGCAGGAGCTAAGGAGTGAGATACAAATTGAAGCAGATGCAGATGAAGATGAAAGCACAGATGCAGATGCAAATGCAGATGCAGATGCAGATACAAATCCAGATACAAATGCAGGTGCAGATGTAGATGCAGATACAAATGCAGATGCAAATACAAGTACATATGCAGATACAAATGCAGGTGCAGATGCTGATGCAATCTCAGATATAGAATCGCCCAAAAGTGAATTGGATGAAATAATGCAGTTGATCAATCGCACAGCGGAGCAAACTAAGAAAATGCTCAAGGAGCATAATTTTACCTAAACGTGATAAAGATGGCAATATCGTATCTTTCGCTCCTTGTCTAAACCATAACCAAAATGCTTTTAATGCAACTTTTTGTCTACTAATGCAATATTTTTGACTGATTGTAACAATTTGTTTTTTTTATAAATGCATGTTTTTTTTTTTTTTTTAATTAATTAACAAATGTAATGGATTGTACATAAATTGTATATTTATATTTAAGCACAAAGTCTAAAGTTTGGATTGTTTGATGTTAAGTGAAATTTTAAATTCTATTTTGTAATTTTAAAGCTAAGTAGAATAAGCAATTTATTTTGGTTTATATTTAAACTCAATGCATATTTTTAAAATATAACTAAATGTTAAATGAAATCTTGTTTCTACTATCTTATAAGTTTATCAAATGTAGATTAGATTTAAATTACGCAAACATTGATTTTTTGCAGTTGGCGTTGAGTTATAAATCAATATAGTTTTATATTTATTTACCGTTTGATAGAGTTTATAGATTGGAAAATGACGTCGCATGAAAAGCATTAAACACAATTTATTAGGTTTCAATATTCAGGGCCTGAGTCTTTATATTTAAGTTTTTTTTTAGACTGTATTTTCAATAGTTTCTTAAAATTCGTTTAAAATTCCAAAATGGTCCTCATAATAGTTTCGTTAATACATATCATGGTACTTCTGCTATTGGTTCGAACTGATCCGGGTAAGTCACACTCTATATATATATATATATATGTATACTTCTACTTTTTTATTTATATAAATAGAGTTTGGTATATTGTTCTATGTATATGAAGTCCTTTCAGAGTTTCAAAAAGCATAGAAATTGACTTTAAAATCTACGTTTGTTACACTTTATACAATTTTAAGGTTATCGATAAGCGATAAATCAATTTTGAAATCTCGATTACTTTTTAAAATAATCCGTTAGCATTGAGACATTAATTTAAAATAAAAAACTATGTATATAATCGATTACAGATAAAGATATATAATATATATATAGATATATTACAGAGTAAATAAAAATGAAGGTCAACTTTACTCTAAATGGGACACACATCATATATATAATAGTATATTTTATTTTATGTAATGGCCAGATTTTCTTGTTTTTCATTTTTCTTTTTTTGTTTCATTCCTAAGTTAACAAGCTGAGAATTGTGGGTGGTCATAATACGGATATAAACGAGGTTCCATATCAGGCGGCATTGCGCATAATTGCCCTCGAGAAGCGACAAATAGGGAGCGGTCACTTTTGTGGGGGGACAATCGTGGGTCCCCGTTTGGTGGTAACTGCTGGCCATTGCCTGTATCCGTGGGTGCTATGGAGGGAGATATATTATCGCGGATATTATTATATCAATTTTTTTTCAGAGCGTCACGCAAAAAAATTCTATCGGCTAAGGAGTTTGCTGTGTATGTGGGGAACACCAACCGGCGAAAGATTTCATCAACCACGCAAAAACTAGAAGTCGAGGATTTAAAGGCTCATCCCAAATACAGGTTTTCCAATATCAAGTACGATATCGGGCTGATTTTTGTTAGAAATAACATCCAAATGAGTTCGGCGGTAAGGCCTCTTGCTCTTCCCCAGGGTCAGGCTGAGGCGGGCACCGACTGCTTAATCTCCGGCTGGGGTACCATAAAAGAAGTGAGTAAAACCCCTTCCTGAATCGATTATATATGTATATGCGTGAGGCAGTTATTTATATATAGCATATATATTCTTGATAAGAATTGGCGGTTTGTTCTTCCTTCCGAATCTTCAGTACCTCGCTTCACTAAGTTTAGAGGCAATATCAGACAGAACTGTTTCGTAGATCGCAACACGCACCTGTTATAGGGTATCTCTTAGTCGGGCACATTCGAATATAACTTTCTTATTTGCTTAATTTTTTTTAAAAATTGTTTTAAGCAATTTATTTGTATATATCTGTTTGTTCAATATCGATAATTGATCGATAAAATAAATCGGCTTGTTGTTTTAACGATAAATTATTGAAATTCAACAAAACAGATTCGGAATACAAATTAATCACTTCACGATAACCTACCGATAAGTTATCGATAATTTGATAATTCACCTATTTCTCTCGCCCACAGGATGGTCCTTCACCCGATATGCTCCAGTCCGCAATAGTATACATATACAGCGTGGCTCAGTGCACTCGTAAATATGGATCACTGATTACGACGGAGATCTGCGCCGGTGTTTGGGACAGTTCAGTCGATTCATGTCAGGGTGACTCTGGCGGACCTTTGAATTGCCAGAATATGCTGGTGGGTGTCGTCTCCTGGGGCAAAGGCTGCGCCACTAAAGGGTTTCCGGGCGTCTATACGAATGTCGAAGCGTATAAAAAATGGATATTGCAGCAGAATAACTCCTTCCACGGCGGGAGGTCGACTGTGGTACTGTGGTCCATTTGCGGCCAGAAGCTAACTGTATTGGCCATCATCTTCCTCCTGGGTATCAACTACTACTTTACCTACTGATATACATATATACACATATATTTTTAGAAACTGTTTTATGGATCTACACTCGAGTATTTTGTGTCATTTGGAGATGTGAGTGTTTGTTTAACTGCTGTTTGTTCTGCTCTTAAGGTTTTCGTAATGCTTCCAGGTATTGAACTCATCTGAAGTGTTTTGGCATCATGTGCTCGGTCAGTGTATTAAATAAATTTATCTAATCAGTGCAAAATATATGGAAATAATATTCATTTATTATATATATACTTACAAGTAAAGTCAGTAAAGAGCGATATTCGAGGGTATCTTTACCCTTTACCAAAAATAAATTGGTACACGTCCAGAAACCAAATCTAAGAAGTGCCTTTTCTCGTTAGCCAGAGTATCCTAGGGTCGCACACACTCCGTTGCATAATAGATTATATTTTTCATTTGGGATTTTTGTATTGTTTAGTAGCTCGTAAATTTAAATCAAATTTCATAGAACTCTAGCGTCTCTACAGGGGGAAATCCATACATCCGTTTTCGAATTGCGAATCGAAAACTCATTATCAAGACGGTACGATAGCAATACTTGCGCACACCCTATAGCCATGGCCTCTATATATATATGTATGTGTATATATAGTACACTGACTTAGCTGGTCGCTGTAGAAGAAGAATCTACCCAATCAAGTGTTCTAAGTGGGTGGGTTGGGCAGGTGAGTTCTGATTAGATTATGTTTGCCGTGTATTGCCAGATTTAATTGTGACGATATCGACTGCGTAGCTAATGGCCAAGTTTTTTTTTTGGCCCTGACTGTCCGTACAGTTAGTTAACGTTCGCAGCTCGTTTCGTGAATACGAATACTCCTCATGTTTCCCAAACTATTTTGGACGCTACTCTCTGTGCTCTTCAGTCTCTATCTGGTTGCCAGCGGTACGTCTGACCGGTTCAAATGGAACTCATCTCATAATGTCTTTTAATATGCCTAGGCTCTAGACTTAATGCACAGCAAATACGGCCCAGATTTGGCGAAGATCCCGGCCGGATTATCAATGGCACCGCCGCCACCATGGAGGCCACCCGGCATCAAATCAGCCTCCGGCGTCGTCTTAACGACGGATATTACTTTGGCACCGGCCACATTTGCGGCGGAACCCTGATCAAGCCAGACGTAGTTCTCAGTGCGGCTCATTGCTTTGTGGAGTAAGTGGCTGGATTAACTCTCAATTTGTCTGATCCCCAAGCGGATCTCCAGCATTGATGATGCTGCTGATCACGCACATTCTTATTAGTTACTAACCAAGTCTAATTAACTCACCTCATTGTGACTGACCTCATTGTGATTACAGTTTACAGTATTGATGCTTCACATCTTTTTCTCAGTTTCGATTATTATATCGCATTCTCCTCAAGTCTATAACTAACTTAGCTTTCATAATGAGCCACTGATCCTCGTCTTCCATCCCACTCTCCCCAATTCTTTTTTTTGTTGAATGATCCTCATGCGCTATTGACTGCATTTACTTAATATACATATTTATTTAAAGTTCGATCATCAGGTATTGATGATCATGTAAGACCTATAGGTAATTAATGATCATAATAAGCTGATTTAACTTTCATAAAAAGCACCTGATCCACGTATCCCAACCCACTCACTTCGATTCATAGAACCGATCGCTAACTTACTTACTCATTTGATCCTTTAGCCAGGTGATCTACGATGGAACCTTTGTGCCCAAGGAGGATCTCATTGTGGTTATGGGAAATTTGGATCGGTTCGAAAAGGCCAACACCTTGACTTTCGACATTAAGCATCTGATCATGCAGCTAGACAAGTTCGATCTGTCAACCTACAACAAGGACATTGCGCTGCTCATTCTAAGTGGATCCGTGCCCGCCTACCATCCCACCATCCGACCCATTGGACTGAGTGCTCTAGCGGTACCGGCCAATACGGTCTGCCAGGCAACTGGCTGGGGGAGGACCGAGCACTCGTACACCTCCGATATCCTCATGACTGTCGATGTGCCAATAATGAGCGATGCGCAGTGCATCAATGAGAGTGAGTTGGGCCATCTGATCCTGCCCGGCATGATCTGTGCTGGCTACATGAAGGGCGAGCGCGATGCCTGCAGCGGCGACTCCGGCGGACCGCTCGTCTGCCAGAGCCTGCTGACCGGAATCGTCTCGTGGGGCATTGGCTGCGCAAGGCCCGGTTATCCAGGTGTCTACACCGAGATTTCCTACTACTATAACTGGATAATCGATCAAATCTCCGAGCCAGGCAGCGGAGATGGAAGTGGCGATGGCAGTGGAAGTGGCGATGGCAGTGGAAGTGGAGATGGAAGTGGAGATGGAAGTGGAGAAGGAAGTGGCGATGGCGCCACTATGATCACAATTACCTATGGTTTGAGCATCGCAATTCCTGTCTTGCTCGGCCTAGGTCGCATTGCTTAGCTCTAAGTCTAGTCTCCTAGTAACTCCACTCAATAAAGTAAACTAAGAACAGAATTTGACAGAACTTACTCAAGTCTTATCTGAATATCTACAACTGGGAGATCCTTTATTTTGACAGCCTCTGCTGGTGGTCAGGGGAATATTTCACCTGTAAACCAGGCGACAGATGGGAGGCTGTGATAACGGTCTTTGAGTGTTTCCTGGCTTATAGATGATCAGCTGGCATGTGACCGTCATCGAGAGAATGCCTTTTACTTGCGTCCCAGACATAATCCTCTATTTAATGCTACGAACGGCAAGCGCAACGGAATTTCCCGAATTTATTTATTAAATTATCTCTCTCGATTCTTAATCAATCTTGTATCTGTATACCCCCATTCATAATAACTCTAGCTCTGCCCACCTATCGTAGCATACTCTTAGGATTCGATGAAAAAGTGGAACGCATGAAACGTTTAGAAACTGGAAGCGCTTTATAGAGAATTGTCGAACGACGTAAATTGAATTAAATTCAATCGGGGTGGCAAAAAATAAAAGGCAACAAAATTCTATTTCCAAAAATAGCTCCAAGTCGCAATTATTAGTGGGCAATTCCAGTTTGTTTTGGTCAATAGTTATAATATATTTCAGTCGTAAATCTTAGAGATATCCGGATAGGGAACCACTTAAGATAGTACTTGGGAAAATCTGAAATGGGTTCATAAAGAATGTGGCAATGAAATGTGGGAAGTTTTTAATTGGTCTTATCAATCAGTTTACAATATATAAATATATATATGTATATACTACGGATTGATGGTATATCTAGAAGTTCAATTGAAGCACTGTTGTTGTAAATTAAACATTAACAGAATTGTTTTATATTTACTCTATAGGGTATCATCTAATCTATACACAGCTAGCACATTCCTAGCTAGAAATTTGTTCCCAATCCTTATCAATAACAGTATAACAGTAATCGCAATTGCATTTTAGCTATGTAATCGTCTGGTCTGTCAAATCCTCTAGACAACATGCGCCTTGCATGTGACTGATATTTATGAACTATTGCGAAAGTTTTTATTATTGAATAGCTCAAGCAGCACTAGTCATAAAGGAAAGACCCAAGAATAATGTATAAATAGAAATAGCAAAGAAATACCTGAATTTGAACAATAATCGGTCAATTATCTTCTATTTAAGCTATGAATAACATCTGTTAAAGCTTTTTTCTTACTAACAGAGGCGAGATGAGTTATGTTAACTGCAAGTTAACAGATGCTAAGATTTGACAGTTGCTATATTTTGAAATATTCACAATTTAACAACAATTTCAGTCTTTAATAAAACATTATTGCTGTGGTTAACAGCTGTTAGATAACATATGAACTAAATCTTAATCAACTGTTATGCTTTAACTGTTATTATACATAAAAACATAAACAATTTAACATTGCATGCATGTTACCTGCATGTTAAACAGCTGTTATGCACTGCCTGTTATGTATAGCATAGAGAAATGCCTGCCTGTTAAGAGTAAATAAACTGCCTACATTTTTTCTTAATTCGAAATAATTATAGGGTATAACAAGTCGTTAGCTCGGTTGCACTGATCGCTATTTAAATACAAAAATAAAGAAAATGAAAAATCGAAAAAAAAATGGAAATAATAATAAATAATCAGAGCTCTTATCATTAGCGATTATAATTGTGTGTGTGTGTTAGTTTGAGTGTGTGTGTGTGTGAGTGTGAGTGTGTTAGTGATTGTGTGTGTGCCTTATGGCATGTTGTGACTTTATTAATACCTATAAACATAGAAGCAAAAACAAAAAACACAAGTTAAGTCTCTTAAATAGACTCTGAAATACCCTGTAAGATGGCTTAATTTAACAATTGATCATATGAATTTTTTACTCGTCACGAATTGCTCTTATGAAGGTCATATAATAGGTGGATTGATTTTTTAAAGTCTTGCAGATAAGTTAAGACAGTTAAGACTTTAATTTGTATCTTATAAAAATTAAAATTGACTTTCAGTTAGTAGACTCCACACCTGATACTTATCAATGTCAACTACATTTTCTTCAGTGTGTCACAAAGTTGATAACGAAATTATAATACCCTCTATTAAAGTGCAATGATAGAGAGAAACAAAAGCATAAACAACGACCGAAATCAAAACAAAATTGAATTATCTGAGGGAAAAGCGTTGCGAATTTTGCTTTCGTGCAATTTAGAACTAAATTATTTCATTCAACGTTTGGAGCTCTATAAAGGTGCACAAGTGTCTAACGATCTGATCTAAAAATAAACCGAGCCCAAGTTCAAGTTCTTTAGTCATTTTTTTTTTTGTTCAACAAAAATGCAACTCAACGAACACCTCAGAAAAATCATAAAAATTATGATTTTCGCATTTCTGTGCACCGAAATGCAGACAAGTAAGTCGAGGATAGCTTAAAGACAGACTTGGGATTGATCCTAAAAAGATTTTGTATATTTTAAGATTGTTTTTGGTAAAAAAATGGTTAAGGTTACGGATCGAAACTTAATAAAAAGCTCAAAGTTCGCGTTGATTACTTGTTGGGAAATTAGTTCAAATTAAATTTTGTTATAGTTTTTTTTTTTTTTAATTTATGCATATACATAATGTATATTGAATTTTGGATAACTTATCCATATCAATATAACTGTATAAAATATGTTGTATGAGCTACGTTAAGCTTTGAGTTTTGAATATCAGTAATTTTTCGTGCTTAGAACTGTTAGGAGCTCTACAGTATTCATCTATATATACCATTAATCAAATTTAAAAGTTCTCTGCAGACAGATGAAAAAGTCAATTAAATATTTTATATATATATATATATATATATATATATATGTATATATATTATTGTAAAAATAAATACATATATTATTCAAATATTAAGATGTTTTGTGCTATGGTAAATAACTTTCCTTTTTTTCAAAAACTTAAGACATCAGAAAATAGATAAAATAGTTAAAGATATGAAAAGTCTTAATTAAAAAAAAAAATAGGGAAATAAGTATCTGAAATTTTCTAGAAATTTAGCTAAGATAAGAATTGATCAGCATCAGCTGTCGTGTCCTTATAGCCAAGCCCGACTGTATCTTCAGCTTTTGTTTATGACAGATTAGAGGAGTCAAGGCCAACTATAATTAGCCAGTTCATAGTTTCCGATGTATTCGTATTGACTTCTTTTGAAAGACGTAGCCGTAAAACACGCGCGTCGAACACTCGCGATATCGAACCCAACGATAATACGAATACCCCTAAAAACAAATGGGTACAACAACAAGTGGAAGCCCGTCGATCAGCTGATCCCCAGCAATACGTATTTCGTAGTTCTATTGATAAGCTTGACAGCGGATCACACCATAGAAAATGCATTGGAACTGTTGCCAAGCCCAATTCCGGAATAATTCCCGACTGTTGTAATCTTTAAATCAATTTTGCATTCATTTGATATTGAATTAAAAGTCATTCTTAGATTAGGGCTAAAGCTACGAAATGTTTCTTTGTTTAGTGTGCAAATTTTTGTTTATAAAAATACCTTAAGTTTTCTATATATTTCAAGTTAAGGGTTAAGAAAAAGTAATTAAAATATCATGGTTAAAGAATGTATATTATATGGTACAGTGGATCTTTATCTGGCTTTGAGAATGACATTCATAAGCCTAATTTAGTTTCTTTATATACCAATTTTTTAGTTATTATATTATATAGAATATCTTGGTACTAACTACTTGAAAGTTTACTTTTTAAGATCTCAATAAAGAGCGCAAAGTATGATATATGTATATGCCATAAAAATATATAAAAGAGAAGAAAAACTGTGTTATATGGATTAGTAGTAAATATAGTATCGAATAGCTTCATCATTCTATATCGTACTCTTGAATATCGAATAGCTTTGTATGTGTTATCATGGTTAATAGGGTATTAGCTATTCGGTTTTCCCAATTCCTTGTGATATGCTTGAATCTTGTCCAACCTTCACCTCGATCTCTCCTCCCTGACAGCTTTCACCCATCGGGAGCTGGCAAAGCAGCGGGGCATCGGATCGTCGACGGCAGCTGGAAGCCGGCGCAAAGCTCCGTACCAGGCCTCGATCCGGCTGCTCGACCAGGAGCTGGACTACTTTGGGAAGGGTCACATCTGTTCGGGTGCGCTGGTGGGTGCCTCCGTGGTGCTGACTGTGGCCCAGTGTCTCTATAAGTAGGTGCACGGTACCAAATCCCTGCCGGCTTTCAATCTAACAATCTAATCTCTAATCGCTTTCAGTGCGGACAATAAGAGCTTCTATCATCCGGCCGAACTGCGTGTCGTGCTGGGAAGCACGCAACGCTTCGCGCCAACGGCTCATGCTCAGGTGTTCGGCGTGACCCATGTCTATAAGCCGCCCAAAAAGCTGTCCATTGCGATCCTGATGCTCGACCAGGATGTGGCGCCACATCAGACGCGCATTCAGCCCATTTCCCTGCCCGTGCACATGGACCCGGAGCCGGAGTCGGAATCGGAATCGGAGGCGGTGTCTTGGCACATCAGCAGCTGGGGATTGGCCGTGGAGGATGGCCACGAGCTGCACGAAATGCTGCGACTGCGCGTCCAGCCTTCACCCTGCCAGGAGCAGCAGCAACTGTGCATCCAGCACACATCCAACCATGCAGCCTACGAACTGGATGCAGGTGCTCCGCTTACCAGATCCAATCTGCTGCTTGGCCTGCGCAGTCAATCCTCCGGTTTTGTGGATGTGGCCAGCCACATCGATTGGATCCAGACCCAAATCGGCGATGGCACCAATCAGAACAGCTCCATTTGGGGTATTCTCGGACTCTTCGTCTTTACGCTCTACGTGATCAAATGCAGTCGCAAGGGTCTGAATTCCTAAAGTTAGGTTAGGCACGACTTTCGTATTGGAAAATCGAGATTAGGCTTTTAATGTTATAGACAAATACTTGAAATGTGATAATCGCTATTAGGAGTAGTCCGTAGAGTTTCAATGTTCATTTGAAGATCCGAATTTTCTTTTCTTATTTCTCTCTCTTTAGGATTAGACACTTTTTTTTATGGAGTTTAAGGTACTACCCTATATAAACGTTTTTTTTTTTTTTTTTTGCAATTTATTATGTTTTTAGTATGTACTAAAATAATCTTTTAAGTACCGTTATAAGTAGAATAAACAATTGATACGTTCCCTTTTATAGTTGGAATATTAAATATTAGCGCTAAATAAATAAATAATACAATAGATGAGTTGCTTGTTTTTTTTCTTAAATAGTAATGGTATTCCAGCAACATTTGCCGTTTCAATAATACATTTTAGTATTTTTCGTACCACTAGTATTATTTTGGGTTATTCATTGAGTGCGAGTAGTACTTAATGTAACAGATAACAGTATATTATAAATATATAATACGGATATAAATGATATAAATGAGAAATATAAATGTGCATATTAGGGGTATTCCAGATACTATGGAAATATAAATTCAACCTCTATAACAACAATTAAATATAATATTAAATACCATAAATTCATATTCAGTTTTGATACAGAACTGAACCGATTTATATAACTGGGATATTCCAATTAAATATATATACATATATATATTCCTTTATTGGGCGATTAACAAATATTAAACATAAAACAATAAACACAGCTTTAATAAACAGTCGAAGATTGAAGCTGTTCAAATAACTAGAAGGAATGCCCCTAATAATTAGTTAACAGACTATTTCACTTAGATTTACAGTTGGAGTCGATTCTAGTCGAGCAGAGCTTTGACCAGCGAGCACAAACGCTGCCCACAGAGCAGGAGAACGGGCGTGGAGGATGTCAATTCCTGGCCAGAATTGATCAGAGGCCAGGACCATTGGACCTCGGTCATGTGGCCGTAGGTGCGTTGCTGCCATCCCTCGATGTGGGCATAGCTGAACAGATGGAAGTGCTTGGAGCCGGCGAGGGTCAGGACTAGCAGATGGCGCTCATCGGCGACGGCGAAGGGAAGAAGCTGCTGGATGCGAGCGGCCAAATGGAGCTGTTGGAGCGGCACAAACTGCTCGGCGGCGCGATTGAAGGTATGGACTGAGATGTGGCGACAGCTGTGGCAGCTGAGCAGCAGCTGCTCCGACTGCAGCTCGGCCAGATCGTAGTCGCCCTCGATCTGCTGCAGCAGCTCGAAGCGCTGGCTAATCTCGTCCAGCCGATGCACTGCCAGCACGGGCAGATGCTCCTTTGGCTGCAGCCCGCTGGTCAGCAGCAGCGTCATCATCGCTCCATCATTCCGAGGATGAGCCAACTGGATGAGCTTCATCAGCCGGCCCGCGGAGGCGGGCTGCACCGATTGCCAGTCGCTGAGGCTGCAGTTCGTGTGATTCACCCGGAGCACACGCACCTCATCCGGACTGCTGATCAGCAGCAGGCTGTAGTTCAGCTGGTCGTGCAGCTGCAGTGCCTCCACATGCTGGCGCAGACCCAGCGTGTGGGCGTGGCCTCGGCAGCTGATGTGTATCCTAGTGCGGAAGTGCTCCTGCTTCGATTTCTGGACCGGCTTCAAATCCCTCGGCTGTTGGCCGCAATAGTTCTGCGCCTTCACCCGAATGGCCGCTCGCTTGGAGCTGGCCCTGAGTAGCCGGCTGCCGAGGCTCACATTGGTCAGATGGACGCGCTGGTGACTCCTGGACAACTGCGCCACCAGCTGCTGCAGCTGGCAGATGCCGCTGATCTGTGCAATCGGAGCAGTTGTCAGTTCCACCTCATCGTCCGAGGCAGGCGCAGTCCAGGTTAGCGCCAGCGGCTGCTCCTCATAGTCCAGATAGAGCAGACGCTGGCTGCGATTGGCCCGATTCAGCTGAAGCTGCTGCTCCAACTGCTGCAGCCGATGGCTCAGCTGCTGGCGTGCCACATTCTGTGGCTGCGCCTCCTGTGGAGCTTCTCGGGACTCGCTCATTGCCGTATCGACGAGGAGGCCGCCCTGGAAGGTGGCGCCGTCCAGCACCAGGCTATCGATGCTGTAGTCCCGATCCGTAAAGATGCTCTGCTGGTAGCTTTCGCTGAGATCCTTGCCATTGAGGCGCATTATGTGGGCGGGTCCTTCCAGTTGGATGCCGCTGGCGAAGGTCTTGGCGCCGCTGATAATCTGCGCCCGCTGGCCATGCTTGTAGACGACGTTCTGGAGCGGAATGCCGTTGATGGTGCGCAGCAGAGAGCGTTCGCCGAGCACCAGCTGCTCGAATTGCAGCGTCCCGAACAGCTCCAGGGAGGCGCCATGCAGCGGTACACGCTGCTGCAGCAGATACTCCAGATTCATGCCATTAATCTCGTCCAGCCGCAGGTTCTGTGCCAGATACAGCTGTTCCAACGAAACCGCCGGCCAGACAGCGCCTGGCGCCTGCTCAAAGATGTTCTCCACATGACCGCCATTGACCTGTCCATGCAGACGGAGGTGCCTAATCTTTGGTGGCAGTTGGAAGCGAAGATCTGCGCCGATCGGCTGCCCACTGGAGAGACGATAGAGGGACGCATTCAGCCGGCCCAGATCGATGTGGTTGAGCTCCCCGAATTGGCCATCATTGAGCAGATTGAAGGACCGTCCGCGCACAGCTTGGAGCATGATCTGCGGCGCCGTCACCAGCTGCACCGCTGGCGACTCTCGCAGCAACGCATCCGCAGCAACGTGGCTGAGGTTGAGCTGGCCGGGGAAGGTCCTTGCACTCGTGTGCAGGTGGCCCAGCTGTGGCTGGCGAAGGATGACGTTGCCGGAGATCGTTTGCCGGGAGCTGCGACGCACTGCATGCAGACGCAGGTACTCCAGGTGCGGATTGGAGGCGTCTGCGGCATCGTCTTGTGGCCACAAAGCATCGCCAAGCACTTTGACACGACCCCAGCTGCGCTGCTGCAGCGCTGCCAACTGCTCCTCGAGACGTGGCAGCGGATCATTGGCCAAAGCACAGCTGAGGCTGCCATTGAGGAGCACCTGCGGCACATAGAGATCGCCCTGCAGATGCACTACCGCCTGCCGTGTGTCCAAAAAGCTGCCAGCTGGCACCCCATTCACCTGCCCTGCATCCACGTTGCCAACCACCAGCCGGTCGAAGCTGTAGGCGCCTCCAATGGACTGGGCCGTGCTGCGCAGCAGCGTATTATCCAGCAGCTCACCCAGATTGAGGCCATTCAAGCGCGGCGCCTGCAGCGCATCCGTGATGATCACCGGCTCTTGGAAGCGCTTCTGACCCGTGATCAAGCTATTCGCATTCGCACTGACCAGACGAGCCACGTACTCATCCCAGCGGATGCCATTGAGATGCTGGAGCTGCAATGGCTTTCTGAAGCGAACGTTGCCTTCAATGATGAGCTGCTTGTGCAGGAGCAGCTGGGGCTGCACCTGCTGCTCCGCCTTCCCGCTGGGCACACTCAGCTTGCCGAGAAGCTCGTCGAAGGCAAGCCCATTGAGACGCTGGAATATCAGCTGCTGCAGCTTGGGCGTCTCCGGCAGCTCTAGACGCTGCAAGCTATACGCCGGCTGCAACAGCTGCGACAGCTCCAAATGATTCAGCCGACGGGCCGACAGATTGCGTCCAATCTCCGCCTGGCTCTTGACCACAATGCGTGCGAACTTTTTGAGGTTCGTGAAGTTCTGTTGCAGCTGCGTCTTCAGCACCAGCTCGGATACGGGCACCCCATTCAGCATCTGGCTGGACAGGGCGTCCAGTTTTAGTGGCGCCTCGAAGCGCTTGCTGCCCGTTATATGCGCCGTCTCCCCTTGACGCACTGCATCCGCTGCCAGCTGGGCCAACCGGCTGCTGTAGTTGCCGCAGTGAACACTCCCATTGATTCCGACATTCATGAAGATCAGCTTTATATTCTTCCTCTTCTTGGATGTAGTGGATCCATTTTCAGCACCGCTGAGCAGATGCTCGGCCGTGGGATGTCCATTGATGTGCTCGGTGGCCAAGGCTTCAGTCGTGACTTTCGCATTCCCAAATACGAGATCCTTAAAGTGCTGGTAAGGTCAAAAATGGATTAAAACTGGACGCACAGAGTGGGATAATCGACTAGAAAGTAGCCTAGAAGTGGTGAGGTACCCTAAAAGTAGGGAGGGTACCCAAGAGGTAGAGAAGGTACCTAGTGGAGAAGGTACTCTACATGTGAATTCCCTTTAAGTCAAGAAGGTACCCTAGAAGTGGAGAATTTATCTTATAAGTGGAGAAGGTACCCTATAATATCCTAAAAAGTACCCTACAAGTGAGGAAGGTAACCTTTAAGCAGAGAGAGTAGCCTAGAAGTGGTGGGGTACCCTAAAAGTAGGGAGGGTACCCAAGAAGTAGAGAAGGTACCTAGTGGAGAAGGTACTCTACATGTGAATTCCCTTTAAGATATCCCCTAAGTCAAGAAGGTACCCTAGAAGTGGAGAATGTATCTTATAAGTGGAGAAGGTACCCTATAATATCCTAAAAAGTACCCTACAAGTGAGGAAGGTACCCTATAAGCAGAGAAAGTAGCCTAGAAGTGGAGAAGGTACCCTAAAAATCCCTTAAGGTATCCTATAAGGCAAGAAAGTACCCTGAAAGTTAAGCAGGTACTCTATAAATGGAGAAGGTAACCTATGGTACCCTATAATATTTATTTTTTATAATAATTACCAACTTGACAGATGGAATAACTGCTAAAATGATTAACTAATTGTTTAACGCAGATTGAACGATTGCATTAACAGAGTCGTCTAGCTGACTGCCTTTTTTATGATTGATCATTTGATTGAGTGAATGACAGTTTGCCTGACTTGCTGAGTAATTGTCGGCTGGGCTGACTGACTAACGGAGAAACTGACTGACTTACCGACTGATTAATTGACGAACTAGCTGACTAATTAAGGGACTAACTAACTCATATACTGATAGATTGAGAGACTTATAGAGTAAGGAAACTCAGATAGAAAATTCCTTGTAAGTCTTCTTCCACTTTTTCTGGCGTACGTCCTTTACTTTCCTCACCTGCGGCTTCTGGAGCAACAGATGCTCCGCATGTAAGTCCTCTGCCCGCAGTGATTGGCTTCCCAGTTGGAGGCGAGTGTTATTCGTGTCCCGCTGCAAGTTGTTTACGGTCAAGGAGCCATTCAGTATGATCCTGCCCGTATAATACTGCTGTAGATTAAGAGTTGCTTGCTTTTCAGGCGACATTTGACGCGGGCTTTTCGTCACATTGCTCACGAGGATGTCGCCCGAGACGCTCATCTGGTAGATCCGAACGGGCGCTGTTAAGATCAAAATGTATATTAATGGAGTCCAGTAATCCATGTAGGTTTTCAACCATATATGTATATATTATTTTGGAATATTTTACTAGGCGGAAATGCATTTGAATTCCAAGCTGTGTTGAGTTCATACTGAAATAAAACTACCTTAGAGTCATTCTTCATTGGGCCATAGAAATATCCCAGACTCAGAATAAAGGAGAACTTAGGAAATCAGACTCAAACCTAGAAGGAAACCTCATTCAGGGTTGGAATATTCTAGACTCAACTTAAATAAGGGAGCTTATTTAACTCAACGCTAGACTCAGTTTGAATAAAGGGAAACTTAATAAACTCAATAGAAATTAACCTTCGACTCAAACCTCATTGAAGCGTAAAAATTACCTTGACTCAGCCTAAACTAAGGTTTCATTAACAACGACATAAATACCCTAGGATAAGGTTGACTTATAAATAGAAATAGAAATACCCTGGACTCACTCTTAATAAGGGCATTACTGTCACCGCGAAACACAATGTCCTCGGCAAAGTTCAGACCGTTGACGAGGTTTGCGTCCAACTTGGGTGCGTAGAAGGCGGACATGAATATGTTGGAGGCCACCACCTGGGGTTGACGCAGGTTGAAGAGCTGCTGCACCACCAGCCCATTGAGCAGTGGGGTCTGGAGGTTGACGACGTGGCTGCGGGACTGGAAGACGAGGCGTCCTTCGATGTCGCTGTCGCGGGAGTGAAGGAAAAGCGAATCGTAAAAGTCGAACCAGGAGACATTATTGATGCGCTCCACCTGGAGATGTCGCACCACCAGTTGTTTTTTCGACGAGCGCTGTGGCCGCTTGTAGCTGGGTGGGATCATCAGGTGCGGCGTGTGGAGCTGCTTGGTGAGCAGCTTCCCCTTAATGCTGAGAATGGGCGGATCGGTGAAGTCGACAAAGTAGCCTAAGGCAAGGAAGATTTCAGCAATGGGTTTCAATTGAGGGTAAGGTCGCACTCACCTGGCAGCAGTTCACCATGATAAATGAGATTGTGGACGTGCAAACGCTTGGCCTTGAGCGCCTCCTGAGAGGCACCATTGGAAGTATTGCCTACGCCAAAGGATCGCCTAATCCGCCTGCCATATTGGTGACGCAGTTGCTCCACCCGCCGCATCAGCTGGACGGGACTGTTTAGGTGGTTGCCCTGCAGCTCCACCAGCTCAATGCGTGAGCCACTGTGCACTCGCAACGGCTGCGTCTGGCTGAGCGTCGGTTGCTGCTGTGCCAGTGACTGCGTCAGCTGCTGCACTGCATCCAGCTGCTGCTTGCGGCGTAGCAGCTGACTCCGTAGTCCATTGACCGCCTGCTCGAACTCGTGACGATGCAGCTGCACGCTGCTCAGATCTGTGGAAGGGCTATTGGTTCAGTCTGATATTCTAGCTGACAATTCGGAGCTTACCGTCATTGCCCTCCAGATTGGCCGCCAAGGTGGCGGGATCGTTGGCACCACCCAGCTGGACCATCCGCAGCAAAGTGGAGCTCGGCACGCGCTGATAGGACAACAGGACAAAGCTTTCGTTCTGTGGATTTCGATGTGTGTAGATTCCGTTCGGCTGACCATCGGGACCGAGACCGAAGCCGCTGTAGCAGTCCAGGCGCTGGCTATTGAAGACGAGGACCTCGCCATTGGCGCGGGCACCGACTAGCAGCTGGCCCAGCTCGGAGGCGGCCAGGTGGCTGAACTGCAGCTGGCGGAGCACGTGCTTGCGGTACACCACAAAGTTGCCATCGACCATGCGGAAGAGGAGGCACGCACCGCTGCTGGGGCAGGCGAAGATTAGATTGCGTCCACGGAAACGGACGGCCAGTACGTGACGCGCCTTTACGGTCAGGCTCTGGCGGCGCAGCAGGCGGAGTGTGGGCGTCAACAGCTCATAGATGGTCAGCACGAGCTGTGGAGCAAAAATGAACGACTGTGTAATACTCTGTTCTGTGCAACTGGGATATAAAGCTGTGTTCTGACTGCCATGTGGCAAGTGTATATGAAGTATATATTTGTACTGCTTACCTTAGGCTGTCCGCGCAGCGAGCGACCCGTTATGATATAATGGGGCTGACGGCCTACAATTTGGAAGGTCTTAATGGCAGGCAAGCTGAGCTCTTCCACGGGATTGAAATAGGTGTCCAGCCACTCGTAGGTTCTGTGGGCGGACTTTGCAGTTAGATTCAACTTGGTCAACTTATCGCAGCGCTCACCTGCATCTGGCCTGGCTCTGCGTTACGTTGAGGGTCAGCAGCAGCAGCACCTGATCCGGATTGGGCTGCAGCAGGTGGAGCTGCTGCAGGTTGCTGCCACCTAAGGCGAATTCCTGAATGGGGTCAAAGTGCAGCTGGCGGGCTTGCAGCATGGCCTGCCGGGGCAGCTGATAGAACTCCAGCGATTCCGGCAGGGCCACGGCCAGCAGCAGATATTCCCGCCAGGTCACGACGGTGGCGGCTGTGGCCAACTGGTGGCGCACACGGCCCGCCAGCTCGCCGAGTCGGACCAGACGCTTGTTTCCGCCGGACAGCTGCAGCTGGAACAGCTCTTCGCCGTGCAGCACGAGCAGCAGCTGCGGCGCGCGCAGTACCAACAAATGCCGCTCGTGGCGCAGCTCCATGTCCATAAAGGGCAGGCGAACCTCCACGCTCAAGCTGGTCCCGTTAGCATCCTTGCGGCAGACGCTCGGCAACAGCTTCACTGGACTGCCGGAGCTGCCGGCACTGGGCGCCTGGCCAAGACACTGTGAGGCCGTTACAATTTAGAATTTCTTTTGAACTGTTTTTTTTTCCTTACCGTTACGAAGTGGATTACACATAGAAACACGATATGCAAGTCCATGAATAACATATACATACATATACATTTATACTACAGAGAACTAATTGAGATCTGCACTACCTTCGATCTCCAACTGGACAAGCAATCGAATTTCTACGCGTGTGTCGCACAATTTACAATCTTTGTGTCTTCTTCCAAGTAACGGTTAAGTTCCAAGTTCTCCTCTGAGCTGAAGCCTTCTTTGTGTGTTCAGAGAGAGACAGAGAGAGTCATTTGAAAAGAGCGTGGGAAGCACTAAGCTTTTTGAAGGCTGCACATTGGTACACTATACTTGAACACCAATGCAAATATGCTTTGCAGAAGTAGATTCCTTGTCTCTTTTCCCATGTAACGGTCAATTTCCTAGATGCGAAGGGAGCGTGAGTCCAGAGAGGATGTCGGAAAGAGAGTGAGTAAAACCCATAATTTGTTCAAGGCTGCATACTAGTAATCTAGTAAAAGTAATTGACTAGCACATATGATGTGCAAATGTAGGTTCCGTTTGCATGTTTTTATGTAACTTCACTTCTTGCGAGCAAGCACAGCAACACAGTTAGTTGTGGAAGAAAGAATGAAAGTGAGGGCAAAGCAAAAGTGTATAATGTAAGAGTGGACACCCTGTGCTGGACTTTTGAAGGCTGCACAGTGGTTCAAGGCAGCAGGAACAAAATATGATTATAAAAATAGAAGTAAATACAAATTAAATAAAATATAATGGAAGCATATTGCTGGATAAGTTGTACGTATTTACTACTCTTTTATATATGTACATATTCAACTCATATATGAAATTTATAAAGCCTAAACCTATGCTGCAATTAATAAATTAAAATAAAAATTTTAGATTGGAAGTTAGATTAAATATATTAGTCTTTATTTAATCAAATGCACCTTATCAGATATAATATAGAAAAATATGTGTGCAAATTAAAAAAAAGTAGTTAAGTTATAGCTAATATCAATAATATAAATGTATAATAATTAAGTTAAAGTATGCAATAAATAAAATTTATATAAATCATATAGTACATATATACATACAATAAATAATTGAACATAACTTACAGAACAGATATACATATGTACATGTATCAGATATGTGAATAAAATAGATTTTAGACATACATAGATATTTCGCTTGGCTAATCGAACTTTTACAATAGAAATTGAAGAAGACACCTTTTGCATATGCCTTGAAGCAGGCCCTAAAAATAGAAACCTATGGTAAATGCCATCGATGCTGTTGAGTCAATCGGCTTCGATCATTAGTGGAGGTCATTAAAGGCATTAAATCGGCTGCATAAATGTGCCAGATACGACACACCCCTCGACGAAGCAGCTATTGAGGAAGGAAGAGGAAGAATCACGTAAAAATAAAACCGAAATACCATTAAAAATGTATCCGTGCCTCGACCTCTACTCTAGATGATAGAGAGGCCATAATTTTCAACAGAATGGATAAAGCGGAAAGGGACTATAAAAGGTAACACCATATGGACTCTATAAAGTTCGATAATACAAAGCCAAGTTTTTATTTAACGATAATCGTTTTATCCATGTTTTCTATCTTTTTTTTTGCCATTTTCATATGCTTAATTCTTATCAAAGATTTTCCAATATTTACAATTTTGAAATCTATCAATTGTAAAATTTTCTTAATTTTTAATAAATCTATATTTTTTTAATATTAAACATATATGCACTGTCAAAGGTCGAATGCCACAGCAGATGTTTAGCAGCTGCTTTTAATTTCAGTGGCATTAGCTTCTGTTTTTTTTTTTTTTTGTCTGTGCCACATTTGCCACTTGGCCAATTTTGGTCATTTTGACCATTTCGAGCCGCGAGTTTTCGTGACTAATTAGCGAAATTTGCGACATCATCATCTAGACAGTTAGCCTCGGACCGAGCAGAGCCAAGAGAGGCAAGAGAGGCAAAGAGGCCAAAGAGACAGACAGAAAGACCGACAGAATTCTAAGTGGGGTCGCAGGCGTCAAACCCTTGGCTCTGTTCCGACCATTTGGTCAGATGACTCGACTCGGCTCTAATGCCCGATGCTCCATTGTCATGCATATCGCACATCATTCGGCTCGCACTGATTTGAGTGCTTTCCAATTAGAAACTCGCATGCGATACCAAACGCTTCCCTCTGGCGCAACAGTCACACAAATGTTCCATATGGGCCTATAACACAATGATACCCTACACGCATACAACGCTAATTGGGTATATTGAAGGAGAGAGTCTGTTCAATCAGACGTATGCTCTGTTAAGCTTAATGTTAAAACTATGTTATAGAATAGACATTAGCATGTGAATTTTGTGTAAGTGATGAATGTAAAGTTTGACTATAACTAGTTAGTAGTACATAGATATATAATATATAAAAAATATAAAAGATTTATGTATAATTATGATTTATGTAAATGCTCTAAGTATAATATTTCCTTCACGAGGTATTTTTAAGTCTATGAAGCAGACGCTACAGCATTCTTATTGGATTTTGTTTGTGTTTGTGTGTGACGCAGGGTAAAAATCCCCAAGCACTCGGCACACAAACGAAAGGAGAGCGAAAGGCGAACGCGAGCGAGAGTGAGAGAGAGTTTTGAATGGAAATTCATGGCCGGGAAAATGAGAAATGCCCCGCAAAGCAGATTCAAAAAGAGAGCTAAGGGAGAGAGACCGCGCGCTTAATTGAGAGTGGGAGAGCGTCTGCTTGCTGTTGCGTATCTGTCAGACGGCATAAGCAGAGCAGAGCAGAGCAGAGCGACACACGATGCGCCGCTGCGAGGCAGCTAACTGTAAGATCGGCAAGCGTAGCAGCGGGCTGCCCGGCGCCTGGCGGACTTCTGAATCATTGTGCAATTTCTCGTCGCGTACGCCGGACGTGCCACACTGCCACAAGCAGCAAACGTCGCGACCGTTCACAATTTATATATATATATAAATATATATTTACTTATTTTTTTTTTTTTTCAATTTTTGAATAAACGCGCGCGACTCTAGAGTGTGTGTACGTGTGTAGAGTGTGTGCGTGTGCTCCACATTTTCATTTATTTTTCCTTTTTATTATTGTGGCTGGTGCATTTCGAGTATTTATTTGGGTTTCTCTGATTATGCAGCACAAATCGAAAACAAATCTTTATATAGTTTAAAAAGAAATATTGATAGAAAGAGCGAAAGGGAGAAAGAGAGGGAGAGAGAGTGCGGGCCAGGCCCTGACCGGAACAATGTGTCTGCCAGCCTAAACCCAAATATAAAACATAAAAACAAATCTCTTGACTTTGTGGACTTAACAATATGAAATTGTGGAAATCGAAGAAGCCAATCGGCGGCTGTGTGCCCGGCAAATCGAGCGTCCTCAAGCAGGAGCAGCAGGAGCTGTCCACCAAGCAGCAGTTGCAGCAACTCGACTCCAATGGCATTGCGCTGGCGCCCATGCTATCCGGTAAGCGCCTAATCCGTAGTACGCATTCTACGTATATTGATAGTCCTGTAGTGCAGTTTGCACAATTGAAGACTCGAAGTAAGCTCCACATTCATTAATCGATAATTCGTACTTCGTTCCGTTTCTATCCATTTACCTATTGGAAGCTGCATATTCGTTCACCCGTAGAACGGTTTTCATCCAAAGAGGCTCTACATCCGACCCGTAAGAGGTCCAAACCTCTTTCCCCGACAATATCCAACGAGCGCTACTATGTTTTACTTCATCTATTGATCTGTAGTAAGCTCCACATCTAGTAAACTGCAGTCAGCCCTTATATAAAAAACCGTTGTATGCTCAGCTTCTCTCCAAATCCATTGACCCGTGTTCAGGTGCACATCCATTTACCCGTACTACTCTAAGTTTACGTTAGTACTACGCTCATTATCTCTCTACATCCATTGACCCGTAGTACGATTGATAGCTATAGTCTTGTTATACGTTCTATATAAAAAGACCCGGAGTACGCTCTACATATCTTTCCCCGTAGTAATCTTCACACCCATTAAATGCTCCACATCAATTGACCCGTAATACTATCAACATCACTTTCCTCGGTGTAAGCTCCACATCTGCTACCCCCTAGTAAGCATCAAATCCAAAGAATCAGCACGCAGTACGCCTAACATCTCAATTCTGGGCGAGCGCTCCACATTTATTGGTTCGTACTACGCTCCAGATACATTAACCCTTTAGATGCTCCACATCCACTGACCCGTAGTAAGCTCCATATGCGCGCTGTGCACTACGTCAATCATGATGTACGCCGCTCTCCAGACGACTTGGTGGCTGCTTCTGTTTTATGTTCGCTTCGGTTTCCCGTCGCTCAGGGTTATCGCATTTCCGCTCAAGGTGCAGCGACCAAAGTGGCCCTCAAGTGCTTCTAATAAGTTTTCCACGTTGTTTTACGCATATTTGTTGTTGTTTTTTTTTTTTGTTTTTGTTTTTCGTTTTCGGTTTGAATCTCTCAAGCATAACGCAGTGCCGCGCGCATTTGTATCTGTATCTGCAAGATACATTTTGCTGGGCTGCTTGACGAGTTGGCCGACGCTTTTCAGCAGCCAACATCTTTGACATTTTCAATTAAAAATAATTGCTCGCATTTCGTTTTCATTTCAAAAGCTAAATTTTCACTGCAATTTGTCAATTTCGTGTGTGTGCGTTTGTGCGTGTGTGTGTGTGTGTGTGTGTGGGCATGGAAATGGAGACTCATTGACCTGACCAGAGATTCTCCATCGAGTTACATCGATACAGAGTAAAAGCTTGTTTGCAATTAAAAGCAATAACAGATGCTTGCGGGGTTCGAACCCCGATTTGTCGTTTGAGCGGTGGCAAATAAGTTAACTGTAAACGTAAAAAGTTAGAAAACGAATTCTAGTAGCTTGCAATACATTTAAACTTCATTTGGTATTTACAGTGTGACGCTTTAGAGTGTTATTATGTGTTAACAGAGCAAATTAATGTAATTTTTACAATTGTAGTAATTGTAATGTAAATCTGTTAACTGTTAGAGTGATGTTAGCAGCGCGGATGCCATGTCTGTCTGTTATTATTCATAAAATAACATAACATAACATAACATATTATTATATTGATTTTAACTTACTTGCCATTTAAACGTTAACTTTAGCAAAGCAAACTTAGAAGTTCTGGCTAAGCTCTGTTTAGATATTGCACATTCTGTTACCTACATGGAGAAACAATCGTATCTAAACTTAAACATAATTATGTTAAAGAATGATTAAATTAAACAGCTATGATTCGTATTTATTGTGAGGCTTATTTCTCACACTGTGAAAATATGCAACAGCCAACAGCCGACTCACGAGTCACAACTCGTGAATCACGAATCACGAGTCACGAATCACTTGTCGGCCTCAAACGGATCTCCAATTGCAAAGATTGAGCTGGAAGAGTTATGGCACATAACGTTTAACCCGGCGACCAAGCTGCTCAGCTTTAGCCGAACCCCGTTAATGAATGAAAACGAGATGCACCAACTGCGAGTATCTTTGTATCCGTGTATCCGAGTATCTGTGTATCTCTGTATCTGCATCTGCACGTTAAGGCATGCAGTTGGCAGAAGGCGGGGGCCGTATTCCTGGTCGTGTGTGTGAGCTTAAATTGCATTTGATGAATTTATGGGATGGCAAGCGTAATTAAGCATTTAATTAAATATCTTGTGATGCGGCGCATTGTTGGCCACGCCATTGGCTTCCATACAATTTGCTAGCCTAATCTTCTAGAGCGGAATGCCACACAGATTCCCCACATCCTCAACTGTGTATGCGAGAGTGCGTGTGAGTGTGTGAGTGTGTGTGAGTGTGTGCGAGTGTGTGCTTGGTTGACCCAACTCTGCCTTAGATAAGAGAACGGGCGGTAGCAAATGATACAATTTGAGCTACTGATTGCAGATACAAAGATACAAAGATACATTTACACCCGCGCCAATTGTCACAACAAACAGAGGCGCAGGCGGAGGCGGAGACGGACGTGGAGGCCTCCCATAAGTGCTGCCTGCCACGTAGATGGATGGCCAGATGTCACTTGTTTACACAGCAACAATAACAACAACAACAACAACAACTACTGCAGTTTACTTAACACTCGACTCTGCGTGTAAACAAGGCATGAGAAAATGTAAAGGTGCGCAGTGTCAATGCACCAAATGGTGGCACAATCAACGACCCCTGCCCCAAATGTGTTGCCCCAACCCTTGAGAACTAACCCCTAAATATATTTCATATTCAGTTTTTATAGCTCACATTGAACACTCGTCAAATCTGTTCAGCAACATTTCAACAATGCAATCAAATATTTTTCTTTATTTTCATTTGCTATGTGGAAATATTTTCTGCTTGTTGTGAAATTTGGAAATGTGGAAGTTGGAAAACTGAACAATTATGATATTTAAATTGAAGAAAGCAAGATTGACAGATCATTTACATCGCACATGTTAACAGTATTTTATGAAAATCCTTTTAAAGTTGTTGACAATGAAATTCCTTAAGTTCACAGATTGTGCAACTGTTAAACAACATTATTCAACTGTTAAGCTACTGTTATGGTATAACGATATTTTAAAGCTTGTCGCATTTTCTGTTAGTAAATGCATTTTACGGTCAGCAGTGGAAAGGAACGATTCTGATTCTTGGTGTTATTTAAAGCCCGCCACAGCTTCTGTTAATAATTACATTTGAAAAAATATATACTGCACTGTTACGACTATTGCTTTAAGTGAAAGCCACCCACGACTTATGTTAATGAATGTATTGCATTTAAAGTGTTGAACACTTAACAGACAGTAATATTGCTAAAGCAGATATTCTGTTAAGGTGCTGTTGGGCTTGCATGCAGTCCAATTGCTGTTGCAGCCAATCTGTTAAGACACTGTTAGGTCTGTGGCATGCTTTTTGGCCCTACTAAAGCCCTCGAAATGATTTGTACCCCACACACAGCAATTAATCAAATTTATTACACGAATTCGGATGCGTTTCTATTTCCGGGTGCTGCCCACGCGCGTATCTAAAAGATACATTTATACATTTGATCAAGCGACAATCGGCTGAACGTGTCCAACTGCGAATCTATAAAAAATGTCCACAAAATTATGGAATTCGTTGTTAGAAGATTTGAAGGCGATCGACATTTGAAAGAAAGAGAGATTCGAAGAGATACGAGATGAGATACAAGAAACATTTGGATTTGAAACTTCTGTTTAGCTTTTAACGAGTTGCATTTTGGAACATGATTAATTGAAATGTTGGCACATTAAAAAAAGAGACTATTCGGAAATAGAAAAACCTGGGAAAATGTGAAAATGTGAAATGGGAAATGCCAAAGAAAATGATGTTCGCAATGCGCTTTTGCAGCGGAAAACAGATCATAACTAATACGGAAATTAGTTTAACGATCAATAAATTGAGTTTAACAAATTCACAGATATTATATATATGTATACTATATATTTAAATATATGTATATATGTATATATAGACGATACGATATATATATAGCACATTTGTTATGGCTGGGAATTGTTTCCTGCTCGTCGAATCCATCAACAGGTCATTTAAATTGTTGACGACACTTTATGGCTGATGGGTTTATTTCGATTCTCGGAGGGAGAGGGGGGGGGGGTTGGACGGTGGTAGAGGGATTCGTTCTCCATTGAGGGACATTGCAGTTGGCATTGCAATAAAAATCTCCCTCGGGTCTACGAGGGTGGCTCTCGGGGATTTTCATAATGCTTGCAAGTACTTTTATTTTTCTCCCTCTGTCTCTTTCTTATTTTCTCAACTGCATTCATTGAACCTCCAGGCACATGGGGCATACAATTTGGAGGCTGTGGAAATGGGGAGGGAGGGAGAGATGTTGGTTGGGGCACAGGAAAAACGACGCGTCGCTGGCAAATGGGTAAACATTAAAAATTGTTTTTCCTATTCGACAGAGACATGTGAAAAATCGCTGAAATGCCACAATTTTAGACAATCGAACATTTGGTTGAGCGAGTGTGTGTGTGTGTGTGGTGTGTGGTGTGTGTTTAATGTTTGTTTTTTTCGCCAAGCATAAACAAAAGCGAAGAGCTGCAACCATAAGAGGCGGCAAAGAGCCGCAAAAGTTGTTGCCTCAACAATTTGACGCAATTGAAACGAAATACCCCGCGCCACCCTCCACATATGGCAGGGTATAACACCGCTGCGCATACCAAATGCAGCAGTTGGTTTTGTTTATGCAACACACACTCACACACACATTTAGATACTCGATTCCGTTTACTCTTGCGGCAAATCCTTTCGGGTGTCGCTCTCATTAAGTTGCCACACCAAACGGAAGCAACAATGGGCGACAACTGCAACAACAACAAATGCAACAACAACAACAATTACAACAACAACATCTGTCACATCAGCTGTGGCAGAAGCAGAAGTGTTGCAAAAACAATGCTGTGGCAACTGCAGAGGCAAATGACATTGACTGTCGCGCACAGTGGTGCAAATTGACACTCAGCCTCAGCCAATGTCTAAGCATAGACACTATGGATAAAAATTATAATCCAAATATATTATATACTCAAACATAAGTGTATGTATCCCATTGACAATTATTTCATACAGTCAGAAATCATTTAAATTATCGTAAGCCTTCAATATTTATCTATCCCCTTTCAATATTTACCTAAATATATGGCTTATTATACAAGTATGTATCTATATATATTATTTATATATATTAAAACTGTAAAGAAGATTACTTTTTACTATTACATTAGAGTTTCAATATGTTAGCTATCGTTAAGCAGCAATAATTGTCTTTAGCATAGCATTAACAGGAAGTTAACATTTATGACATTTGTAGCATTTATAACAACAACGTAACATAATAATGTTAATAATATAAATAGAATCTAACATCAAGTTAACATCTTTTAAGCATATTCTACTTTACTGTTAGTAACAGCACATAACATAATGTTAATCAAGGCTTACAGAAAAGTGTGCCATGGATAGCTGTTAAAAGCTGAAACTTTAATTTAACATAATTAAATGGAAATATAATTATATACATATGTATGCATAAGTGCATGTTTCTATATATGTATATTGTAACTGTATATTCTGTATCCATAGTACTTGATGTTATATTGTTGTTGCTGTTGCATTGGCAGTTGTTGTTGTTGTTATTGTTGTGTTTCTGTTGCAAGTTGCAACTGCTGTGGCAACTGTCAGGCTTTTGTTTACGTTTCTGCGCGAACTTAGCAGCAACAACGTCACTGAGTGCCACACACGCACACAAGCACACGCACACACACACACACACACACACGCACACACACAAGCACACACGCACACGCACACTTAGAGCAAGAGTCTATGAAATGTATTTCGAATTGAAAAAACATAAATATTGGGGAAATGTCGGCGTACAGAGGCCGCGCATTGTACTCGTTGATAGCAGCTACTGTAAACGCACCCCACACACACATACAAACACACAGACAGGCACAACAAGGGATTTGCATCGGTGTGGCTGCGTCTTTTGGTCTTGGAAGCTGGCAGGAAAACTGTCACAATTTCAACTTGGCTAAAAATAGTAAAAAAAAAACAAAAAAACAAAAACAAAAGTAAAAGCGAGATACAAAAACAAATGGAAATGCTGTGTGCCTGACTAACTGATACCCTGCCCACAAAAAATAAACTTTCTAAAAATATTTTAATTAAATATGTGACTAGCGAAAATTGAAAATGAAAATGTAAAAAAATGTGGGTAAATAAAAAAAATGGAGTCACTTAATTTTAATGGCAGAAGAAATCTTTTTGTCTTTGTTTTGATTGCTTTCAATGCAGACATAATTTTCTTATATATAAATACGAATGAAAGTATGCACAGGTCAGTTTATCTTGAATATATATATTCGATATAAAAATATAGTTAAAGCTTTCTTCCTTCAACTGTTAAATGATGTGCCTTCAGTCAACGCTACCATTGCAGTATCTCGGCATACAGGGTATGCATTAAAAGGCATAGCCAGTGAAATCATCATCAAGAAACTTCATCAGCAGCTTCTGCTTCCTCTTCTCGTTCATCATTATCATCGCGCACACCAGGCACACGATTAATGTAATTTGTTGCAAGTTGTTGTTACACGTTGTTGTTGTTGTTGTTGTCGTCTACCGTTTGGATTAATTTGTAGAGTTTTGTGGCAGACGTCGACTGCTAGAAAGGCCCCCAACTCCAACTCCAACTCCAACTCCTGTCTCCGGTCGCATTCCCCACCCCCACCCCCACTCACCATTATCCATGCCCATCCTCCAGCTTCCATCTGTCGTCTCCCCAGTGTCGACTCCATCAACGTTTTCTCCACACATTCAACATAATTATTCTCCGTTGCCGAGCTGCAGCTGCAAATGTATCTGTAAATGTATCTGCAGCCGCAGCTTTAGCTGTATCTGTATCTGTATCTGTATTTGCATCTGCATCTTCATCTTCATCTGCATCTGCATCTGCATCTGCATTCATATTTTGAATGTCGTCGGTCCTTGCGATTTTTGTCAACGCCCTCTGCACGTGTTAATTATGAATCTTGGGAATGCGCCGCAAGTTCTCAGCTCTAAAAACAATGCGAGTGACAAATATTTTAAAGCAGACAGCTGCTCGCTTTCAGATACAAGGTACATTTCAGATACAAGATACATTTCCATATTCACTTTCATTCCCCTTCTCCTTTTTGTCTTACTCGCACTCGAGAGCTTTCTCTCTCTCTCTCTCTCTCTCTTTTGATCTCTGTTTCGGATTCGTAAACGTTTTACTGGCAGCCGATTTGGATTACATAGAACACGGTTGACTGTCTTATGACTTTTATTACTAATTCACAACCCTCCCACTGCAATTACATAATCTTCTATCTAAGAGTGGAGATAACTGTGAATCGAATAACGATTTTATAGTTCAATACCTCCCGATTTGGGACATATTTACAAGCTGTTCCGATAAGCCGTGCGCTATCTGAGAAACGCCTTTCGTTATGTCAACATACATGTATATATATATATATATATATGTGTGTAGTGTATTGAATATATCCATTCGAATGTTAATTGCAGTCGACTGGAAAACCTTATCACGTGAAATGAAACCCGAAAATAGGAAAAATGGAAAAATACGTGCGTTTGCTGTGCGACCGGGGATTGGTTATGGGCTATTAACATTTTGGGGCAGCAATCTGTGCCCCCTCACTGCGGCAAGTACATTGTTGCAACGATAAGCGCAACTGCATGGGAATTAGAACCCACAGCGGTAGAAGCCGAAAGAGAGAGAAAGGGAAGGAGAAAGTGTTGCATTTGGTTGCCTTAGCAAATGAAATTGTTGTGTTTGCATTTGTTTTATTTGCATAGCCTCTTCATTTGACCCCCCTTTGACCGCTGTGACCCCGAGTCCCGAGTCGCGAGTCGCGAGTCTGAAAGAGCGGACGCCGCGGCGACAGCGACTCGCATGGGCATAAATCAATTCTCCTGCCCGGCCCGCAAATATTTTGCCTCATAATGAGCACATTTCATACCATATGCACACACATATACACACCCATACAGACATACATATGCATAGCCTTTGAGGCATGCCTTTGTCTACTGCCTCTCAACCCATTCACAATTCAAACAGCGCGACTTTTTGCTGGAACCGCAACTGCTCGATGAACAAATGCGAATTCAACTCTTTAACATAGCTTTAAGCTGTTAATTACAGCAATTTAATGATGTTAACAGCTTAGCTGGAACACACTCAACAGTTCAGTAAAGTGTTAATACATCGTTAGAATTTAACAGCTGGTGGGAAAAGTTTGTTACTGACTTACCATTTGCATATTATTAACAGCGCGTCATTAATTTTAACTATTAACAGCACAGCTAGACTTTTTAACATTTCATATGCATACATACAGCTGCATAACATATTTACCACATGTTCATATACATGTGCAGAAAGCGTTTATAATGTGGATAACAGTACTAATAGCTGTTAAACCGCGTTTACTGTTAAATTAGCAACAGAAAACCTCGCCTTATACATTTACAGCAACTTAACAGAAAATTAAATAATTATGCGAGGTAAATATATTTGACAGCTGCTTAGCTTGCATGTTATTTACATTAACAGTTGCATAACAGAGTGATAAATAATTGCATTTAAGGCAATAAATAACAATAATTGACTACCTAACAATAATTTTGACTGTAAGCTATTTCACAGCTGTTCATTTGAACTAGTTCATTCGATTCGCAAATGTTCTTTGCCATTTAGCCCAGCGCTTCATTTTCAATTTTTTTTGCATGAAGCTCAACGCAATAAATGTCAACGTTTCGCTAAATACTTGAGGATCTGAATGCAGTAGCTGCAACTGCTGCATGCCACATTCATTGCAACACCTCCTCCTCCTCGTCCTCTCCCCTACCTCTTTTCCACCCCCTCCACAGTCTAGCTCCATCGGTTCAGTTGAGTTGAGTTGAGTTTTGAGTTGTGTTCAGTTCTGTGGAGTGGAGTTCAGTTCAACGGCTGCCCTTGCAACAGTCCTGCTTCCCGCTAGTCGAGGGTGGGGCAGCAGGAGGTGAAGGAGGCGGGCTGCCGGGGGTAGGGCGCAGACATTTGTGCGTCGCTCTTTGCGGCTTTATCAGATGTTGACATTTTTTTGCGGAACCACACTCGAGTTCATTTGCAATAATTGGTTTTTCTTGTTGTCTTCGCCTCTCCCCTTGGGGCCAAGTCGACTAACCTCTACCCCCACCCCTATCCCCACCCCTACCCACACCCTTTCCCCTAGATAGTGTTGTAAAGTTTTTGACATACATATTCATCCATTGTAACTGTCGTCCATTATGAAGTGCGAGGGTTAATGGACACAAGAGTATTTTGTGTCGAGGCGCGGCTACTTTTAGGCCCAGTTCTTCTCCTTTGCTTCTCTCTGCATGTTTATTGCGCCCGTTCAGGGAATAACAAACAGTCGAGCCGTCAATCTTCTAACATAAACTCAAACGTCAATCAATCGACAAATTCGTTGCCCCACATTCCAGCTAAAGGGAACACCTGTCAAAGGGGCAGAGAATACGAAATGTTCCAAGTGGGTGATGGATACTAGGTAATACTCTATTTCGCAAATAGATAAGCTGGATGTGGGTTCTTCTTGGAATGATAAATTAACCTTTCTTATTAAAATCTTTAAACTATAAAATAATTTCACAATTAGACGTACTGATTTGGAATATTAAATCATATTATAAAAAGTAGTTAGTTAACATGCATGTTAAAGTACACGTTAACTAACTGACTTGAATATTTACTTTAGCTTTATTACTCTTTCCAATATTTCTGCAAGAGTTTATATTATTTAAGATTTGAAAGTTCCTATTGAATTTATAACAAAAATTTAACTTTATGTCAAAGAGCATGCTAACTGTCTGCTTAATTTGTCACTTAGGCACTTAAAGGCGAAAAATAAGAAAAAAGAGAAAGAGATATAAAAAATGTCTATCAAAGGTTAAAGCAATATGCTTTGAAAACACGAATTGCAAAAGAAAAATCAGTTGGGAATGCCCCTAATGAACTCATTTAGTCAAAAGATACGCGCAACATACTGGAGATTATTAACAGATGTATATTAAATGGAGGCACACAACAGAACGTTGAAATCCGCTTATAAAAGAGAGAGAGAGAGAGAGTGAAGGAAAAAGAGAGAGAAAGCGAGAGACTCTTTGAGATTGTGAATGATGTCTATTTCCAAAGTAAATGTGGCAAAGCGTTCGCTGGAATGTCTTCTAGCAAATGTGCCGCAAATGAAAACAAAAACGACCCCCAGCGAGTTGTGTGTGGAAGCAACTGTCTGTCAGTCAGTCAAGCAATCAGTCAATCATTCAATCAGTCAGTCATTCGCTCAATATATACAGTTTAAGTTCTTTCGGTCATCAAGTGCTGCCATTCAATTGTCAAAAGGTTCAGCTTCTAAATAAACCTAACAACCGTTTCGCGATCTATAAATTGTAATCTGTGAGATCTGTGAGATCTGTGATCACTGATCAGTGATCTGCCTTTAGCTATCTTTGTTTTGTGATCACCGACTTGTGTTGTTTAATCTGCAAATTGTGATCTGTTAAATGCGATTTGCAATCTGTTATCAGCGATCTGCCATCTTTGGTATGTGATCATGTAGTCACTGATCTATTATCTACGTTCTGTGATTTGTGATTTTGTTTCCCTGATTCGATCTACCATCTGTGATCTCTTATTTTGTATCTCTAGTCTTTTAAGTGCGATCTATGATCAGTGATCTGTGACCCGTTAAAGCTGTCATCTGCGATCAATGACTTGTGATCTTTAATGTACCATCTGCGATCTATGATATTCTATCTGTGATCTGCGATCTGCGATCTGTGATCTGTAGTCAGTGATTTGTTTAATTGGGAGGATTAGCTATAGCCAGGAAGTTGTCAATGGCAACTAGTTCCTCCTCTTTTGCCAGGGGACAACGTTGCAACGTTGCGGCTGAGCGCAATTTCCGCTTTGCCACATGCAACGCGCAACTGTCGCCGATAAATTTTACTGCAACTGCAACGGTGACTGCGACGGCGACGGCGACGGCGACTGCAGGCAAATGCCAAATAGCGAGCTGCGAGCTGGTCATAAAATCTAGCGGACAGCCATAACCAAAGCAAAACACCAAAATAGTTTTTAATGATTGCCAGCACCCAACACCCAACACCCACTCCCCACGACTTCAACCCCACCCCAAGCACTTCTTTTGCAGACCCCAACCCTAAGCCAAACGTCTTCTTAACGGAACTTCAAATGGCGACGTGAATTTCCCTGTCAATTTGCGAATTTCCCAATGAAGAAGTCAACCAAGAAGTTCGTCACCCGCAGCAAATTGAAATTAAGTGGAATGGAACAGGTCTTAATTTAAACTTGAATTGCATTTGGATTTAGTGTTGCAAAAATAGAAACAGATACCATTTTAGGCTTTTATTCAACAATTTGGAATGGAACTAAATGGAAATCTACAATGAATCTATTGGTTCAACTAAATTACATTTGCAGTGCAAATCAATGGAGGTTTATCAACCTAATACCAGGAGTGTTACGAGTATTGTCGAGGGTACCACTAGAAGTCATAAGGGATAAACAAATATATAAAAGAAATTTAATGTATCTGTATCTTATTTCTACGAATCCAATTTTTGATTCTATGAATTAAGTTTTGTCTTAATTGAAAGAATGAGAGCTTAATTCGATTAGAAATCTCTAAGAGATGAGTTACGGAAATATAAATATATATATAGAAAGAAATTCATATAAATTAGATAATAAAAGCTATTTGTTGTCAGTCGGCATTAAAATATGTTAAAAGTTCGCAATCGATGAAAAGCCTTTAATAAGGTCTCCACCTCAACCAAATCGGGCTAAATGGGAATACGACGAGACAAGTATAATCACATATAAATATGTATGTATGTGTGTCTGTATGCTATGTATATAGTAAAATATAACTGAAACGTAGACATGATTTCCGCTCGGCGTATCCAAAGAATTATGTCAAAAGAAAAAAAAAAAGGAGGAGAGATAAAAATGAAGAAAAAGACAAGCAAAATAATAAAAACAAACTAAATGAAAATGAAGAGGAAAACGTGCGGCGGCAGCGCGCGTAGAAAATCAAAATGAAAAGCCACATAAAAATAGCAAAAAGAAAAACAACAAGAAAAGAAGAAAAACGCGCTCCAAAAGCCAAAAACCGAGAAAAATTGTAAATATAGAAATGTAAAAAGTAAAATGTAAAAAGACTTCAAAGCCACAAAGGAAGCGGCCAAAATGTCAGAAACTGCAACAAAAGCACAGCCAAAAAATCGCAAAAAAAAAAAAAACAGCTAAAAAATAGATAAAAAATCAGCAAAGTAAAAAATGTGCTAAGAAACTAAACAAAATTCAATTGAAAGAAATGGCACAAAATACATACATACATACATATATACTTATATATATTTATATATACATAAGTACAACTAATATAGACTAAACTAAACCCTATATAGCATATAGTTGTATCTGTACGCATCTGGGCGAATGTATCTTACAGATACTTTTTGTTGTTGTTGGCAAATGAAGCGAAACGCACAATTTTCAACGTTACGTTTTTTTAGCTTCTTCTCCGCCCTTGTCTTTTGGCTTATGCTCATGTTTTTTTTTGTTTTTTTTTTTTTGGTTTTTCTTTTTTACTTGTTTTTTTTTGCCTAATTATTGTTTTTGTTTTTCATAGTCGGGCAGGCATTAAGAAAAACTTTATGCGCCATTGAAGCGTTCGAAAATAAAAGTCGAGTCCGCTGTTTACGTCAAACTTCTGTCTATGTGTGTGTGAATGTGAATGTGTGTGAGTGAGTGTGTGTGTGTGTGTGTGTGGCGACTAAGGTGCGCGTCTGTGGCCCCCACATGGAGCGCAACGCCGCAAATTTGTATTGTAGCGAATCGCGCATACGCCGTGTAACGCAGCCAGCGTTGCCACATCGTTGAAAAGACTCGGCGACAGCCAAAGCTGAGGGCTGCAAGATAGAAGCTGTATTGCATGTATCATAATGCCAGCTGTTCTTAGAAGATCTTTCGTACATAATTCTTGAGGCTATCAAAAATTTGAATTTTTAGTCAAATACATTTTTTAAAGAACATCCAAAAACTTTTTAAAAATGATGGGTAAATATTTTAAAGTAGGTGACGTCAGTCATTAGACATTAACACTTCTTTTTTTTCTAGTTTTTTTTATTTTTATTTTAATTTAAGCTATACTTAATAAACTTGAACTTGGCTTGAAATTCGAATACTTCGAATATACATTCGTATATCAAAAAGAGACTTGAATTAATTCCCTCTTCTGCAGACGGTTTCTGAACTGTAGTTTAACCTTTGTTAGATCATTCATTGGCTTGAACTCGCAGTTCTTTCCATTTCCAGATACTAAATGACCTATATAAGTGTTGCTCCAGACAAAGAAAGCGGAATTCCAACCGCAAAAGCTTGAGAGAAAGAAAAGAAAACACATGAAAAATTCATAAAGATTAATTTGTTTATTTTGAATATTTTTTGTGTGGAATTTTAATTGAAACAGTGAAGGTCATTGGCTCTTTGAGTGGGGGCTACGAATTTTGAACGAATTATGAGTTCTTGGGCAAGTGGGCGTGGTGGTGCCCTTTAGGCGTTGCCGGAAAGGCGAAAATTCCATGAGGAAAAGACTGGCATTCACTTTGATCTTTGCAATTTTCTCTGCTATAATGTTTTTTTATTTTTATATTTTTATTTGCGACTGATGAATAAATTAAGAAGTGGGGCAGAGCCACGCCCACTAGAGTGTGAATGTGTGTGCGCCTTTGTCTGCGCAACACCTTTGATGTTGAGTTGATGCCACGCTGATTACTCTTCTTCATTTCCCTCTCTTGCAGTTGACCGCGCGATGAGTCCGGCGCAATCGGAAGACTCCGGATTAGCTCCGGAACGAGGCACAACCTATGCAACGATCACATTGCCACGGAACGCCCTCCATTTGGCAATCAGCTTTGCAGGTGAGTGGATGGGGGAGAAAAACTGGCAATGGGAAATGAGGAATATTGGACAATCTACGAGTTTGATTTCCTAACTGGAAAATTCTCGATTCGAGTTGGCGCTTTGATCTCAGATGTTAAACAGTTGCCCGCATCTTTGATCGTTCAATTAGAATTGCTTCATTTTTTCGGGCATTTTTGACAGCTGTCAGTTGAAGTAGAAATTGATTGAGAGATTTTTCAATTATTTCATAATTATTTTAATTCAATTCAAGGGGCGTAAGTCAAGGGTTGCGATTGCGCAACAATGATACATTTGAAAAAGATACAATTAGATAAAAAGTGATTGGTTTGCAATAGTTTGATTTATAGAGACCTACTTCGATATTTGATACAATAATAGGGGTTTGAATCCCAGGAGGAATTTACTGAGGGGCTTTCACTATATTCTATTATAATTTCAACAAACGAAATGCAATTCGAAGAGTTCTTCAGGAGGCGAGAGTGGGAAAATTTAGTCAAATTTTCACCCTTTTGGACCAACATATAAAAAGGGCTATTAAAGACGATCATAACTATATATGAAATAGTTTTAGGGTATTTGAATACTCTTTCTTCTATGAAGTTATCTTTCATTTGCACTTCACACTTGAAATAAAAGCAGTTCAATCACAGATTTTTAACCTTCGAGCACTTCAGTTGTTAAACACATTTATTCAATTGATTTCCGCTTGAAAACCACTATAAACATTGATTTAACATTGCCATTAACATTAACAGCGTCACTGTAAACTGTCAAATATGTCAAATGTTTGTTTATGTTTGCCTAGCCTTGGTTTCTGTTTTGTATTTTTGTTTTTTTTTTTTATGACATATTGCAATACGCAATGTCTTATATCTTATCAATACATTTACAATGCTAGATCAATGTATCTTAAAAAAAACATGTGAAATGACTTTAAGTTATATCAGTATAGGATGTCAAGGATTCGTTTTAATATGTGTAACTATTAGATTAAATTCCATCAAAAATGTATCTTAAAGATACATAATCAATAGATACATCACAAGAATAAGTTAGTCTTAAAAATATATGTCAAAGATCTTTAAGATACAAGACAATTAAAAGTGTTTCCTATGGATTCGAATACAATACTTAACAGATAAATCATAATAAACACACACAAATGTCTAGAAAACTGCCAAAAAGATACATTTTCAATGCTTTTGTGTCTAATGAGTTTTGTATCTTGCAGATACATGCTTATTGCTTATATCCGCGACTATATGTATGTAAACATATGTGTCAAAATTTTTAAATTATAAAGTGATTTTGCTTTAGCTGTTTTTGGCTATTTTTTAGCCATTTCTTTCGCGTCTATTTTAAGTAGTATTTTTTGTCTGTTTGAAAAGTTTTGAGTCAAAAGCAATTTATTTACTTGCCACAAAGTGGGCTGCCCCTGCCTCAATTTGCGGTTCTAACTGTATGTTATTATATATTTGTTTTTGTTGTTGTTTTTTGTTTTATTTTCCTATAACATTTGTTTGTGGGTCGTTCTTGATCTCCAGCCAAAAAGTGGGCCGATGCGATTTGAATGCGGAACGCGTTCTCATCGATAACGACGTCAGCGTCAGCGTCGCCGTCGACGTCGACGTCGTCGCCGCTGCCAAAATAAATCATCATTTCAATCTTGTCGGCGACGACGCCGCCCCCTCGAGCGGGCGTGGCCGGTCTGTCGACTGCCAGACATTATAATACAAACATACTTATACAACATACACATACATACATACATACATATGTAGACATATTTCGTCTGCGATTGTGAATGTTGTCTGTAGTCTAGAAATTTTATATCATTTGCCCTGACGAATCTCGACATAATGGCAAGCAGCGTATATATAGAGAGAGAAAGGGAGAGAGGCAGAGAGTGGGAGGGAAGAGTGCGCTTAACCCTCTCCTGCTAAGCCAGCGTGTGGACTATGACGTCAGTGTCTATTGCGATGACGTCTTCGCCTTCGCCTGTGCTTAAATTCGCCTTAGTGCAGTCAAAGGCGCCGGCGGGTGGAGCGGAAAAGGGGCGTGGCAATTCGCCTGGCATTTTGCCAATTTGTCATACCAAAAACAACAACAACGATATCTCGGCCAGTCCGCTTTTTAAGCATACATTTATTTACGACTTTTTTTTTTTTTTGTGCTTTATATATGATATTTTTTTCTTTACAATTTTATTTGGCCAAAAGGCGCGGCTGTGTCGTTTGACGAGCCGCTGACAGAATTGGTAATGAAGACCAAGGCAGCGGACAGCTGAAGCTAACACCCAAATGTTAGACCTTATTAACTACGGACAACAGATACATAAATCTTATGAATCTGAGAGACGCAGCTCAAGTCAAAAGTTGCGAGAATCATGGAGAGGGAACCTTATATACAGTATAAATAGTATAGCATAGCAAAATATATTATATATATTATTAAAACTAATATATAAAAAATGATTATTAATTGTATTTAGAATTTATTAATATAATATATTAGTATTATGTAATGTAGTCAAATTTAGAAGAAAATAAAAAGAAAATGAGAAAAATACTTTTAAGCGAGAATCTGTAATAGAAGAAGCTTGAAGCTGTTATTAAGTTGATTTTTCAAATGTATTTTCTAAAGTTAAAATCCTTTTATATCTTAGTAAAAAAGCCATAGTTATAAAAAAAAAAAACAGATCTTAAGTTTAATATGTTAATGAAGCAGATATAAATATTAAAGAGTAGTTCTCTAGCATGATAAACAGAAACTTCTCAACAGAAACTAAGCTCAAGGATTTTTTAAAATTTTCTATATGAGCATATAAAATAACTTCTAGAACTACCCTCGAATGTACTCGTCAAAGTCTCGCGATTAGATTGATAAACCTGCGTTGCTTTACACTTCGAGTTTTGTTTATTCGAAGCACTTAAGATTGGGATTAATCGTAAATTTAATTCTTTAACGATTTTTCCGATTATCCACAGAGCGAAATGATCTATCGTATCCACCTGTAATCGGGGCACTCAATCCGGTGGGTCATGCGGCGGATTTTCTGGCGCCCGGCGATCGTCTCCACCAGATCGACGGCGTCTCGACGATTGGTCTGAGCAATCAGAAGGTTATGAATATGCTGTGCGCCACCGGAACGGCGGATGCGACGGCTCCGGCGATCGTGGAGATCGAGTACTCGCTGCCGGAATGCAGTAAGTGCGATCGCTATAAATCGGGAGTTTTCATAGCTTGTTCTTGTTGTTGTTGCAGCAGTATCCCAAAATAGTCTGTACGTAAGCTCGAAGCTGGCGCAGATCACCGTGGAACGGGAGAGCGGCTGCTTGGGCTTGACGCTCAGAGGCGGAGCCGATTATCCGTTGATCGTGACGCACGTGAGGCTGCACGGGCCCGTCTATAAGACCGGCCGGATCAAGCCCGGCGATCGTCTGCTGCGCGTCGACAATGTGAGTGTCCAATGGGTTCCACCTGCTGTTCGTCTGCTGACAGCCACTTCCGTAAACTCACGCCCCTCCCCCCTCCCCCTCCCCCTCCTCATCCACCTCTTTCTTGGTTCTCTTTTTAGATCTCGCTCATTGGGAAGACACTGGCGGAGGCGCAGCAGATCATAAAATGCGGCCACGTTTCCGGCTATACGAATCTAACCATCGAGTACGACGTGTCTGTCGTGCAGAGCGTCGAGTTCTCGATGGGGCCGCTGCTGATCGAGATCGAGCGACCCCTCAATGATAAATTGGGTCTCGTTCTGTGCAACTATTTGAGCACCGCGAACAGCTCCTCGGGCACCGCCACCAGCAGCACCGACAAAATCGACGAGTTAGCCCAATCGGGCATCTATATAGCCAGCATACTACCCGCCAGTATTGCCGATCGGTAAGTGTTACAGAAATTATCCAAAAAGCATTCACAACTGTTTCCAATTCTACATCTACATTCTCTTGTTATTTATTCGAATATCGAATAGAAGTTAAGATTTATATATCAATATTATTTGATTTTATGAAACGTTTACTTCTAAAAAAAAAAAACAATTGTTGAAAACTAGTTATTTTCTTATAATTGGTAAATATAGTAAAGTATTCAAAATTTGAAGTTTTAAAAATGTGAGTCTTCTTAAGCTGATTATATATATTGTAAGTTTAATAGTTCTAATTCTTCAGATATACGAGATACACTTGAAAAACTAAAACTAGCAAACAGGAAAAGTATTCGATTTTTCAATATATTCTCAATCTGCGCGTGCTATAATAGAGCCTACATAAAAAATATATAAATAAAAATATATATTTTTATTTTTATATATATGGACAGAAGAAGATCGCTTAACCGACTTGATTGTTGATCCTGATCAAGAATACATATAATTTGTCTAGTCTGTTACACACATGTTCGCAAGTAAATTATACCTTAGTTACCCACTTTCAAAGGGTAAAAAAAATAGAACATTATTTAAATGTTAAGACCAATAGAAAAATGTCTAAAATTGAAGGCAATGTTTAGAAAAGGTCATCAAAACTATTTCGCAATTGAAACCAAAAAGAAGAAACACATGTCAGATCTTGAATAGAGAAGTTTCGGTTACAACTTATTTAGCTTTATCTTGGCCAATAATCAGGAGCAGCCAGCCTAATGCACGGCTGCAGCTCAAGCGGCGCTGCCAGACCTTTGTTTTGTCAGCCGCTGGTCTGGCAGCTCGTGAGTTGTGTTTTTCGCTTGCGTGGGAAATCGAAAAGAAACTGAAACTTTGTCTCCGTTGTTGCAGCTGCGGCGCCTTATCGGTGGGGGATCAGGTGCTCTCCATCGATGACACCTTGATCGAGCAGACGAGCTACAGTCCCGACGAGGTGATGACCATATTGGACACCGGCACTGGACGTGGCTACACACAAATGCAGATCATGCCGGCACATGCGCTGGCACGACGCGGTAAGCTCCCCCCCTCCCCCTCCCACACCATTCCCCCCTCTAGTCCACACTCCCCAGTCGCCGTCGCACTTTTGGCTATCGGAGTGCTCCCATCGGCGGCTGCTTGTGCAATGCCTCCAAAGGCCGCCAAAGCCAAATGTGTTGCATTTGAAGGTCTCGTTGCGTGGGTGTTTGGCTAATGAACAGCCCCACTAAAGCGATGCCCGTGCGAGGGTTGCCCGAGCAGTTTTTACCAAAATGTTGTATGTTTATAAAAAAATTACATAAAATATCCAATAATATATGTACATACATATAGATATTATAGGCGGTCGCTTGTATATACTGTATAAAAAGAAAATTAATGCAAATGGAATTAAGAAGATAACTTAAAGAGAATAGAATAAAATAAATTTGCTATTTCTTCAATTGTTCTATAGAAATATTAAAAGATTTTAAACTATCAAGCTATTTCTTACATTTTTCTAGAGAATTATTAAAATATATAAAAAATGATATATACAAAAAATTAAATGAACTATGTGTAAGGAAAATAAAAAAAAAATAAATTTCTATTTCTTCAATTTTTCTATAGAAATATTAAAATAATAAATATACTTTTAACAAGTATTAAATTAATTAATTTGCTATTTCTGCAATTTTTCTATATAACTTTAAAAGAATTTAAATACGTATTGCATAGACTAAATTAATTAAAGAAAATCAGAAATAGAAAAGAAAATAATTTAGGTACATATCTTTGATGACGATTGGCTCATTATACTTCTGCTCTCTGAAAGTAGATTAACAGAGATTCTTATTCGCGCGCACGCACATTTATTTTTTCTGCCTCTCAGAACTTTTGGAACGACCCTCGCGTGGCGCACATTGAATGCCAATCAATTTGTATTTGAGGGCAATGGAAAGACGAATAATTCAATGGGCGACTACTTAGGGCCGTAAATTCTTAAGTAAGCAGCAAGACGCTATCGACACACACATACCCACACACAGACACACACACATATTCCTGTGGCTCAGCTGCAGCTATTTCTCACACGTTTGCATTCAGCTAAAAGCTTTTTGCCCAAGTTTGGGCAGCCGGAGCGGCAGCTGGGCACAGTGGAGCCTCCATAAATCGCACAGAGCAGCATTTAATGTGCATCCGCTGTCTCTTCTTGCAGGTCACACGACGCTGGGCAGTCCCAAGTACAGCTTCAGCACTCTGGAATCGCGCAAGTCGAACGGCCGGCAACGCCAACGGTTCGTGCGGAAGAGTTCGCTTCCGCTCGAGACAGCAGCCGGAGGCGGAGCTGGAACTGGAACTGGAGCCGGAGCTGGAGCTGGTGGACACACGAGCAGCTTGTGCCGGGCGGAGAGCTTTCCGGTGCTGTTGGACTGCAGCCAGGGGGCGGGCATTGTGCTGGGCGTGGCGAGCAGCTGCGGACGAGCGGTGACCATTGCCCAGATCCAGCCCGACTCGGTGGCCGACCGCAGCGGCTGCATCCAGCCGGGCGATCGCATCGTGGCCATCAACAAGATGTACAGCCTGGATGCGACGGCCATGCGGCAGCTGCTGGAGGGTCGCGCCGGCAGCGGAGCACCCGCTGCGGCCCACTGGCTGGAGCTGGAGGTGGAGTTCGATATGCCGGACGCGGTGGTGCCCTCCAGCGGCATCTTCAACGTGAAGCTGCTGCGCGCCGGCAAATGCGGCCTCGGCCTCAGCGTCAGCGGCTCCAACCATGGCGGCCTGGTCATCTCCGATGTGAAAATGGGCAGTCCGGCGCATCGGTGCGGAACGCTGCGACCGGGCGACATACTCCTCGCCGTCGATCAGCATCCCGTGCAGCACTTCAATGTGGACGCACTGCTCAAGGAGCAGCCAACGACGGCCACTTCGGCCGCCAGTCCGGACTTCACCACGCTGACAATCAAGCGGGTGGTGCTGCCGGACTTTCTGCCCAGCCCCATATACAGCAACTGCACCACCGCCGTGGTGGCCAACGGGGACAACGAGCTCTATAGCAGCGCCTACGTGCCCTCCAAGTACGGGGAGGTCAAGTACAACGACTGCATCTCGCTCAAGTCGAGCACTCCGCAGCCGGATTACTTTCGCGGCTCGAGCCTCGACGAGACGGGCAGCCTTCAGTCGGTGCAGCTGCGGCATCCGGCGCCGAATGGCGCCTGGCCGGCATCCAATGGCAGTCGCTCCTTTGCCAACGGGACGGCGAACACACAGAGTCTGACCACCGAGCTGGCCGAGGAGGAGGACGAACCGGATGAGGACGAGGAGCCACATCATTACGGCGGCTACGAGCTGAATCGCTATGCCAGGTGAGTCAACCGTGTCGATGTGCTTCGTGTGCAGCCCGGCTAATCCTTCAATCTCTTCAATCTCAGCGTGGACTGCACCGCTCTGCCGCCGCCCATGGAGAGCAAGGTGTACGGCTCGGCGGCCAGCTCGAGCAGCAAGAGCAGCGGCAGCAGCCTCCATCAGATCATCTTCACGGTGCGGCTGGAGCCGAAGGGTGGACTGCTTGGAATCACGCTAGCGGGCAGCGAGGACATCACCAAGCCCATCACCATCAGCGGCCTGGTCGAGGGTAAGTCGCTGGAGTTGCGCGTTGTATATTCTGGGAGAGCAGCCACTGACGAGGCACTTGCACCACTCGATCCACTTCATCCACAGGCGGCATCGCGCACAAGAACGGACAAATCCATGTGGGAGACCAGCTGCTAGCGATCGACGAGCACTCGGTGCAGGGTATGCCTCTCTCGCATGCCACCAGCCAGCTGCACAATCTGGGGGATCTGGTCGATCTGAAGATCCTGCGCAGCCACGACATCAACAGCAGCTCCAGCTGCAGCCTGCCGGCCACCCAGGCCATCTACGCCAAGGTCCAGCGGCGGCCGCGCAGTCCCTCGACCAACACGGAGGCCAGCGGCGGCGCCGCCGCCGGCGGCAACAATGCCGTCAAGGATCAGTCGCAGCAGACGCAGCGCATCTTCCATGTCACGCTCTACAAGGATAAGGTCTACGATGACTACGGCTTCTCCGTCTCGGACGGCCTCTACGAGCGGGGCGTCTTCATCAATCGCATCCGGAGCGGCGGGCCGGCGGACATGTGCGGCCAGTTGAAGCCCTTCGATCGGATCATGCAGGCAAGTGCAGATCGGCCTTTACTACATTCTTTATATGTAAATAACGCTCTCTCTTTCTCTCTTTCTCTCTGCAGGTCAACGAGATCAAGACGCAGGACTTCGACTGCTGCCTCACGGTTCCGTTGATCGCCGCCGCCGGCGACAAGATCGAGATGATTATGCAGAGGTCCGAGTGAGCTGCGACCCTCTTCGAATTTCGATATTCGAATTCCGAGTTGCGAATTGCGAATTTCAATGTCGATTGTCAATTTATTTTTCCTTTTCCTTTTTTTTTCTAATCTTTAACTAGTTGTATCTTAAGTCTTAGAGCTAAGTGCCACATCTTTTGTATCTAACGGATGTCAAAGCCCTCGTTCCCCATTATTGAAACTGATGCCCCGGTATCTGCCTTAACTAATTTTAACGACAATAAGTTATGCCAAGTGCCTGCAAAGTTTTTTTTCTATACATATACACACATACACACACACATATATATATATATATATATATCATATATATTAATATACCAACGATAACCAAAAAGAAACGAGAGAGCGGGAGAGAAAGTTGCATCATTATATAGCTCCATATGAACATAATTAATAACTGTACTTTTATTATGTTTTATTTTATATACGAGTATATGAAAAAATCAACTACAAAAATAAACTAAAATTTACCTAAATTCAGTTTTATTTTATTTTAATAATTCTTATAGAATATATAATTTATTTATCAGTATATCAAGGAAATCATAACTGAGATCTTGATTTCTAAGGTAGGGCAGAAGGAGAGAGAGAGAGAATGAGATAAGAAAAGTATGGGAAGAAAAACTCAACTGTTGATCCTCGTATGAATTAATAACTGTAAATGGATATATTTTAAATTATTTTTACTGAGACTTTGGTTATACAATATTATATAATCTTTTTCGACGCCACATTAACAGATCTTACTCAAGAGCTCAATTGATAGCTGGTATGTAAAAGATATAGTTTTAAAGAACTAACATTAATAGTTATCCCATATCGGAATGATGAGAATGATGATCTATATACAGACCTTATATCACAGATATAACAAGAGGAAGAACGAGATAAACACTCAACATAAAGTCGAACAGCACAGCTGTTAACCTGCCTGTCAACTACTTAACAGCAAGATAAATCAAACTAGCTCATAGATTAATAGATCTATGAGATATGACATTTTACTAAGCTAAGCCTCAAAATTTCAGATTTGATTGTGATTTATAAGCTGACAAACCCCGTTAAATTCGGCAATTTAGAGGTGTACCATTCAAAAAGTGGACCTAGTGTGAAATGTAAGTCAAAAATGGAAAGTTTTGTAATCGCTGAACTATTTTTCGCGATCAACAACTGGAGGCTCGTTTGTTATTGATCGACTATAACTTGTTTGTTTGTCGCCCTTTGGGATTCCTCTTACGTTACGTTATTCAATATTGCACTTTGAGATTATAAACAAATGTGTGCGCAAATGCTTTACGGAGCATTTTGAACGGACGTCAACGGCCTTCTGTCCCTCTACTCTAGAGATTATCGATGGGTATCTGCGGAACGAATCGAAAAGCGCAATAATACCAGACGTCTTGCCTTGACGAGCAGTATGTAAACAAATACACATACACATACACATGCATATCAGTCTGTTGAGCCATAGGTAATACCTGTAGCGGAAAGAGACGCTATACCCTCTAGCCAATAAAGGTAGGTAGGAGTGATCAGAAATGTTGTGAGAATGTTCAGAGAGAGGGAAATGCCATAAAAATTCCTACATGGAATAAGTGGTTACATATATAGGCATATCAAGGAATTCGTAAGCCCCTTATCGAACTGAAGTTAAGAAATATAGGCATATGTAGGATTTAAGTCTAACATATAGAATATAATTTTGCTTGTTATTATTATTTGCATAATTTGCATAATTTGCATAATTGGAAGTTATCCTATTCTACTTTATAACATTATAACTATTTAAGGTGCAGGCAGCAGTAATCTATAAAAGCATATTTTAAAATTGTTACAGGGTATCTTTATACATATATATATTTGTTTTAATTAGATAATGTAAATCAATAAGTGCCAACTAGATTAGAAGCGCTAGCTTAACTTTTAACTACATGAGCGCTATTTTTAAACCAATGTTAACCACTGTGCACCCCCCCCACACACACACATTGTCTTGTCTTTGAACAGTGTCAGCTGTGTGCAATTCCCCTTTCGCCGCGGTCGTTTATGTTCGCGAAACAAGGCGAAGGAAGGGAGAGAGAGTGCAAGCGAAAAGCGCGAGCGGCGCTGGTAAACAGTAACGCGACAACAACAACGAGAAAAAGAAGGAAAAGAAGAAGAAGCGCGCGTTGATAAGGGGACTGAGCTGGTTTATTCTGGGCGATCAGATCCAGCAGCAGCAGCAGCAGCTCCGCAGCTCCAATTGACGTCAATGCCGCATTGAGATCCTGGTGGAAAAGTCAAGCGACTGGCGAGCCGGTAAACACCTTTGCCAATGGACGGACTTTGGACACAATTTGTTTTTTTTTTATTTGTTGTGTTGTGTTGCGATGCCGAATCCGTAACGGAACCAGATCACTGATAACAGTCACCCACCCGCCACAGACACCAATTGCATTGAACCCGGGCCCGCTCCTAACCTCCCCACCCCCTTTCATGAGAGGGAGCGCTTGACACAGTTTCTATTTGAGTTTTGCCGATTGGCAGCCGATAAGCGCGTACCACTGTACAGTCATCTCTCCAGGCCGCGCTGCTATCTATGTACATGCATATGTATATTCTAAATTTAATTTGTCTTTGCGTCTATCTGTCTTTCATTTATTTTTTTTTTTTTTGCCTTGCGCTTCTTCTTCCGCTTGGGCTACTCTTTCACCTTCAGCTGGAGAACGAGCTTAAAGCTGTGGCTCAAAGACAGCGCAAGCTTTCGGCTTGGCGGCGCAGCGACTTTGATCTTCGCCTCGCGCTTATCGTGCTAAAGTGCATCTGACAGCGACGTCGGCGCCGACGTCGACAGCGATGTCGACGCGCTTTTTGTACTTTGCATCATCTGCACTGCAAACGCGCTCGCTTAGCAGTAGGCGGGGAGGGTTGTCCGCAAAGCTTATCTCAGTGCCGTTATACCCCGCTCAGCAGCAGCGAGGCCGAAGCTCAAGTCGCCGTTGGGCATACAAATTGCGAGGCGCGCAGCTGTTCGGCTCAGTGCTCTGTCGTCCGTCAAACGCAGCGGACTCTGCGTGCAAAGCAGATAGCGAGTGAATAAGTAACGAGTAACTATTAACGAGAGAACGTTTTGATTCCCCCGGCTGGCGCAAATCAAAGAAACGTGCAAAAAAAACTTAAGCACACGTACCAAATAAATGAAAATATATACTTGAGGCCCAAAGTGAACGTCGAGTGGCCAGAAAAGAGATACGTGTGAGAGACCGACAGGTTTAAAGGGTGGCGGCGATAAGATTAATTTAATTAAACCCAACAACAACAACAACAGCAACAATTGTCTTAGCTTCTTTAGTTAAGCTATCTATAAAAAAGAAAAGAAACAAAAACAAAAAAAGAATTAAAACTCAGACGTGTGGTGTAAAAGTGATTTAGTTTAGTTCCTGCTTCGCGGCAGTAACAAGAATAAGCTTAAGAACAAGAGGAACAACAACAACAACAACTACGAAGAAGAGAACAGTTTGGCCAACAAGATGTATGTGGCCAACACCACAGGCGGCCTAATGCTGCAGACCATGCTCTACTTGGCCAACCACACGAGCCGTGCGGCAGTCAACACGCTGATCGACCTGCCACCAGCTCCAAAAAGTGGTAAGTGTTCTGTCTAACGGGTCTATCGATCAGCGGCAGATCTATTGCCAAATCGGTCACAACTCAAGTTGTCACTTTTTGCCACTTCTCGCAGAATACCCTGTAAAAAATGGCAAAGCTCTAAGCTGGTTATTTACAGTTAAGGCCGTTTCAATACTCGGCTTAATTGCTTGTTTATTTGCTTTAGCTTTCCTAGTTTCACATTTCGTGCTAAAGATACAGGGTATGCGGTGTGAGGTATACGATTACATGTCTGAGTCACATAACTGGAAGAGCTGTTCACAACGGGCTTTTATTAGCTTTTTACACTTGTGCATTTCCTAATTACAGTTATATATAAATATGTACTATATGTATATATGTATATGTATATATTCTTAATGAGCGTAGAGTCCATTAATAAAGCAGATGTAAAAACAATGACTGGGATTTCCTTAAGTGTTCATTTCATAATTCAAAATAATTTAATTATAGTTTGCTTCTTAAGGTCGAAAATCGAAGCAACAAACGAACTTTGCTCCAATTATTTTGTTTATTGAATTTAAACCCAATCTGATAATTAAAACAACAACTTGATCACTGTTTAGAAGCATAATCATTCTGAATGTTGAAAACAGGGTAGCTGGCAGTCGACCACACTCGGTGTACTTTTCATGTGCGGCGAGTGTCGGTGTTTACTCTTTTAATGAGAGAAGAAGAAGAAGACGGAGAAAAAAAGAAGGTTTCCCAAGTGCTTCTTTTGCATACAACTCAACTATTCGAATTGCTTGGGTCATTCTCCATTGATCGAAAGTAGTTCAGACATTCATTATGCAAACGAGACCCGATCATACTCTGACTGTGGCTTTGCCCGAAGATCTTAAGTCGGGCTGAGATGGAACTTAGCCAAAAGGGAAAGCGTTCAGAATGCATTCGACATGGCTAAAATGTTGAATAGTTGAGCTAAATATGAATAACCGATATCGAATATTAGGAAAAAGACCTTCAATCAACAACAAATATTGATTGATCAGTTGATCACTTGAGCAGTTGATCAGTTGATCACTTGAGCTGTTGAGCAGTTGATCAGTTGATCAGCAGAGCGGATTTTGAGTGCTACGCAACGCTGAGCACCGGAAAAGGAATCCAATAAGAAATGTAACGCTCGATCGAGCAGCAGTCAATGACATGTCTAAGTCGTTAACAGAACAACTGTTCATTTAACAGTGGCTGCAACAGAGCAACAAGTGTGACGAACGGCAGTGGCTGGTTAACAGCTGTTAGGGTCAGGCTGCAACAGTTACTTAACATATACGAGAAATGCTGGTTTCTCTAAACATAAATGTTAAAGTTAGCAGAATCTGTTAGCATGCATGACTTTCGTTAGCTTCAGTTAGCCTGAAGCTTCTTCACAGTTATGATTCACTCTTGCTGTTAACGAAAATGTTAAATGACGTTTGGCATACATTCAATCACTGTTATTAACAGCTGCTAACTGCGACTCCCTTTTATGTTTTACAGACATCAACGAGGTGAAATGCTTCGGCGTCTACGGCTGCTTTCCGATTAACGGGCCCTGGAATACGGTCACGCGGACGATCAGCGTGCATCCGCAGAAGCCGTCAGAGATCGAGCCGCACTTTACGCTGTACACGCGTCGCTCTATGGACCAGGCCAAGTACGTGGATCTCAATGATCCGGACAGCGTGCAGGGACTGGGGATCAATGCAAACGGAAAGATCTACCTGCTGGTGCACGGATATCTGGAGTCGGGCGAGATACCCTGGATGCACGAGATGGGTCGGGCCCTGCTCAACCACTGTCCGGAGCACGAGTGCGCCGTAATCCTGATCGATTGGGGCGGCGGCGCCAGTCCGCCGTACGTGCAGGCGGTGGCCAACATACGGCTGGTGGGCGCCATTACGGCCCACGTGGTCCACATGCTGTACGAGGAGTTGCGCCTGCCCAATCTCGACAAGGTTCACATCATTGGCCACTCCCTGGGCGCCCACCTGTCCGGCTATGCGGGCTACCACTTGCAGCAGGACTTCGGCCTGAAGCTCGGTCGCATCTCCGGCCTGGATCCGGCGGCGCCACTCTTCACGGACACCGATCCGATTGTCCGGCTTGATCGCTCCGATGCATCCTTCGTGGACATCGTGCACACCGACGCCAATCCCCTGATGAAGGGCGGCCTGGGCATCATCCAGCGGCTAGGCCACGTCGACTTCTATCCGAACGGCGGCTTCGACAATCCCGGCTGCGACAAGAAGCTGCAGGATGTGATGAAGAGCAACCGGAAGGGCACCCTCTTCACCACCATGCAGGAGTTCCTCGGCTGCAATCACATACGCAGCGAGCAGTACTACACGGAGAGCATTGGGAGCAAGTGCCCCTTCCTGGGCATCAGCTGCGACTCCTTCGACGTAAGTGCAAATCGAGTCTAACGCGTTTCCCAGATCCTAATCCTTCGTTGTCTTTCACTACACGCAGAGCTTCAAGGATGTGAAGTGCGGCAGCTGCGAGGAGCCGGGTCGCCTCTGCATGCGCATGGGCTTCCACAGCCAGGAGGATTACGAGCAGCAGCTGGCCCGGGGCCTGTTCACGCCGCAGGATCCGCCGCCAGTGTTCTATCTGATGACCGGCGATCGGAAACCCTTCTGCCGGCAGCACTACAAGATCACGGTGCGCGTCTCCAGCCACGACGAGAGCAATCTGCATGGCGGCGAGATTGGCACGCTGTCCATCAAGCTGCACGAGGAGCGCAACAAGAAGAAGACCACCGAACGGATGAAGTTCTCGCCGAAGGCGATGTACTTTGAGCCGGGCTTTGACTATACGGCTCTGGTGCCCGGCCGGGACCTACAGCAGCCGGGACATGCCAGCGTCTACTGGGAGTACCAGACGAACATCCTCAATCCACTCACGTGGCGGATTCTCTCCGCGCCGCGCATCTATCTCGAGTACATTCTGATCGAGTCGCTGGAGTCGAGCGACACGTATCTGAAGCTCTGTCCGTTGCATGAGGGCGCCATCTTGTCCGGCACGGAGAATATTCTGCACACACGCTACTGCAAGGATTAGCCGCCAGAGGGCGTGTCCGCCCACGTTCATCCAATTCTCTAGCAAATAACCGAAAGCTTTTTTCCTGTTGCGCCCCCGAAAGTAGGCAATGAAAATGTGGAGTGCTGGCCCTTAGCTCGGACACGCAACCGTCTGGCTTATGTCTGCGTTCAGCTGGCCGCCGCATCTGTTCCCGCTATTTACGCTTAGCGAGGACACACACCAAGCAGCATTTTGTATTTTATTATAGTATTCGTTTATCCCATAAGTTATTCAAATTGTGAGGAAGAAGAGCACAAAGATATATATATGTATATATATATTTTAAATGTATATATATATATATATATATACTACGCATATTTATAAATATGTACAATATGTAAAGTTGTACATGTGCTTGTGTAATTGTTATTTATGCTTATCTACTTTTTTTTCCTTTTTTTTTTAATATTCTTAACTAGCGTATTTATCATTAGAAATTTGTTTGAAATTAAATAGAAAAGAAATTCAACTCGTATGGACTTTTAGTGAAGGATACTGCAAAGCTCTGACTTTTCGTCAATGTTACTGTCAATCAGTCAGTCAGTCTGTCAATCAGTCAATTAATTTGCTTAATAGTAGTAGTAGTCAAGCAATCAATCTCTCTGATAGTAACGTCGTTTGTCGTCGTTAGTAAGTCAATCACTTAGCGAGCCACTCAGTCAATCACTCAATCGATCTCAATCATATTCAGTCAAGCTGTCATTCATGAATCACTGGTCTGTTATGCGTCATCAATCATTTAATTGATCTATCAGCCAGTCAATCTGTTATTCAATCAATCTTAGCTAAGCTTTTATAGTGTCAGTCAGTCAATCAATCTGTCAGTCAGTCAGTCAGTCAATGAATCGGTCAGTCAATCAGCCAATTTCTGTCAATCCCACTGACTTTATGCCAGCTAATCAATCAATCAATCAATCAATCATCTGTTCTGGCTGTCAGTCACACATTTAGTCTAATAATAAACAAACAACAAAAGATATTCTTAAACAGTTTCCACACACATATTTTATATAAAATGTTGATCTTTGTATACATATATATAAATAATATGTATGTATGTATGTATGTATGTATGTATGTATGTATATGTGTATGTATGTATGTATGTATGTATCTATGTATGTATATGTATCAATGAATCACACTGAATCCCATTGTTGAAGATTCTTCAAATTCTTTTGCCTCGGATTTTGTCTGGGAAAAGGCGAGTCGCAGTTTTGTTTTTGATTTTTTTTATTCTTATTTTTTTAGCTATTTAAACTACGATTCGAATCAGCTGTTGTTTCTAATGAATTATACGGATACAGATACAAATATACAAAGATACAGATGCAGATGCAGAGATATAGATACAAAGATACAGATACTTTTCGTGTTGTGGATCCTTTTGCGTGTTTGTTATTGTTGTTCATTCTCAAAGTTGTTGTTGTTATTGTTGTTGTTAATAATTTAAATGCTTATCTCGTCGTTTGTATCTATCGCATGCGCGAGTATCTTTTACATATAATTGATCCAATCTGCATTTGATTTGAACCGTTTTTCCCTCTCCCTCTCTCTCTCTCCCTTTCCCTTTCTCTGTCGCACTCTTTTGTCTCACCTTTCGTTGTTTTGGGACATTCCACAGGTTGTTTTCACAGTTCTGCTTTGTTTTTTCTTTTGTATCTTCTGCTCTTCTTCTTTCGCTTGCGGTTGCAGCCAATTCCTCGCCCCCGACCCCTTGGCCTGCCACGCCTCCCACCACGCGCTTGTTGATGATCATGTTGACAATCTTTAGCAGCGGCTTTTTTCCTGGAATTCTGAACTGTTTGAAAAACCTTTTTTTTTGAGATCATGTTTTTAATTTTTTTTGTTGGTATTTTTTTTTTTGTTTTTAAATTTGTTTCTTGTGGTTTTCTTTAATACGCTCGCATATTCATTAATAATGTTAATCGATTTCGTATCAAGCACAAATGTCACTTGTCTCCATTCTCTCTCACTCTCTCTCACCCTCTCTCTCTCCCGCTCCCTCTCTGTTTTTTTTTTGTCCAGGCTTGACTGTCGCGTCTTTTAAATTGCCTGCAGCTGCGCCTCTTGGCACGACCTCAGCTTCGCTTCCATCTTAATTAGCTGTTCACCTAACTCTCAACCACCCCCCACCCCAACACCTACAACACACCCCCACCCCCGCCCGGTCGCCGGCTGAGGCACATCAAATGCAACTCAAATCAAAATGTCATAATTTCCACAACGCCGACACAAGCGACAATACGTCAACATGCCACATAACCGCACCACCCCCACCCCACCTCAACCCCCTCGCAACCCCCTCACCCCTTTTTGGCTTTTGGCGTCCGTTTAATTAGTCGCCGCCCGCCCCCACTTTTGTTTTTTCCGCCTTCCTCGCTAACAAATCACATAATTATGATTGAGCGCAGCCAACGCCAGATAAAACCCCCCTACTACCCCCTTCAAACCCCCCCCCTAACTCTTTTGGCCACCCCAAGCCCCATTTTGGGGCCTCGTTTATGGCGCGTGCATAAAAATAAATCTGTCCGGCTCGCAGCTGCCGTAATTGAATGCAAATGCCCATCCAAAAATACGCCGCATCTATTGAATGCATCCACCCCACTCCCACTCTCCCGCTCTCTCTCTCTCTCTTGGTCTCACCGTGCAGGCGACAATCTGCTATAAATTATCGTGTGTAGGTGCCACAGCTGCCCCCTCCCCTTCCCTCCTACTCCCTTGCAGCATGCTCCATTGTGTTCGCTGACGATGCGTGGAAAACTAATTTTCCAATTCCCACTCGCATAGCCCCCCTCTCTCTTTCGCTCTCTCTATCTCTCGCTCTCAACTTTTTCCTGCGTCGTTTATCTTGGGCACATTTTGATATTCATAATTTGTGGCGTGTGGCTCCGGCGCACTTTTTGTGGCATGTTGTTAAATTGCACCACGTGTTTTTGATAATGACGACATAATTATCCCAGTTCCTTCTCATCCCCATCCACTTCTCTTCTCGCTTCCTCCTCTCTTCTCCACATCCTATATATGGACGCAGACTGGAGCCGAGCTCCAAGTCAACTCTTAAGCAGCAACATCTTTAGAATATTATGTGTTTCATAGAAGATACTTCTGTATACCCTAGAGACAAGCTATTTCGGGCACTCAATCTTGATTGATGGAGTCACTGATTGATGCAGAGCATAGGGGGAAACTAGTAAAAGCGATAAAGTAGAATGTACCTAATAGAAAACTTCTATATACCCTGCAATCTAAGCATTACAGGCGGTCAATCATGATTGATGGATCACTGGTCACTGGTTGATGCACAGCACAGGAGGAAGGAATAGAATAGAATATAAACCGTATAGGTTAGCATTGTAATCATTCACTTCAACAGTTACTTTTATGCAATTTCAATCTTTTACTTTCAACTTTCCTCTGAGTAAAAAGATTAAAAGCACTTTGACATAAGCTTAACAGATGACTGCTATATAACATAGTACTGTGGAGCACTCTTACAAGCCGTGCTGTTAACGTAACAGCGCTGTAATACTTGTTTCTTGCCTCCTCCCCCTTTCGAACAGGTAAAGAACAAAGGAGAGGCGGCAAGGCGGGAGCAGGGGGCGTGTCACATCCAGAGAGCCGCAAATAAATGAGATGAAAGATTTCCGAGTAGAAAAGGAGTTGAAAGTAAACAATGGAAAGAAACCGCTTGCGGTCATGAAGAGCACTAATTTAAATATCATTAGTAAACAATTAAAACAAAAGGAAAAACAACAGCAGCAGCGGCAAAAAGGAGCAAAAAGGAGCTCAAACAATGCGGCTCTATCGCAAGCTGCTTGTCAACGCGCGACACGCCCACAGGCGATTATAAAGGGGGCGGAGGCGAAGAGCGTTGGCGGAGGATGGAGCGAAGAGAGGCGTCAGAGGAGGTGGCAAAGAGAGGCGGCGGCGAAAAGCTTGGACAGAGGAGGCGGCGAAGAGAGGGCTCTTTTACATAAATGTCACCAAGCGAAAAGAGAGTGAGAGTGAGCGAGCGGAGGGCGGAGAGCGAGTGAAGCATAATGAGTGCCAAATCAAAGGATGACATTTGTGTTGCTCGCAAAGTTGTGACAGGTCGCAGGGAAAGGATTTGTTAGCAAAAAAAAAAAAAAGGATTGCTGTGCCATTTGCTTTGTGCGCTGCTTTTTGTTTTTCGCTTTGTTCCTAATTGCATTCCGCAAACAATTTGTCAAAACACAACACAACCCCCTCCCAGCCTCCTCCTCCTCCTCCACCCCATTTCAGTGCCTTCCAGCTGCCTCTTCCTTTTGGTCCTTTTTCTAGTTTATAAACGTGCCTTATCTACAGCCTGCGGCGATTCACATGCTACATGCGGCTTGTGGACACGTGCCGCTGCAACCCCCCGACCCCCAACCCCCTCTTACCCCCGCGCCTACCCCTTAACCACAACCCTGCAAAGTGCGCAGCCGTCGGCGTCGACCGCAAGTCACCTGATGCTGATTTTCCCATGGCGAGCTGCTCTCCAGCTGCCACGCCCCCTCCACTAAGCGCAGGGGCGTCGCCTTCGACGGGGGCCGGGGTGTGGGGTAATATGGCATGTTTGTTAGCTGGTGTGTCCTTCATGCAATATGTTTGTAATGTGATCCTGCGTGCTTCAGCATAATTTGTTATTTTAGCTATCGCATTATGCTGCCCCCCTGCTCCTGCTTCTGCCCCTACCCATCCTCGCCCCATCCCTCTGATTAAACTACGTAATGCATATTTATACGTAAATGGATTTCTCTCTCTGCGATACGGCACATCTTTTGTCAGGCGGGCCACAAGAGGAAGAAGAAGAACAACAACAAAAATATCGATTACATTCGCTGAAAACTTTTTGTCTGTGTTCCGCCTGCACAGAAGACGAAGAAAAAGAGGGAGAGGCAGCGGCCGAGGCAGAGGCCGAGGCAGAAGAAGGAGCAGGAGGAGCGCTCATTGGAGCTCGGGAATAACATAACCATAAATAAGGGTAATAAAATTGATGCTCAGATGTCGCTGCAGCTGTTTTGCACTAAGAGCAACAAATAAATTCTTGCTGTTGTTGCTGTCGTTGCCATTGCTTTCGTTTTTGGCGATCCGGCAATACTCATAACAGTAACTCACAGCTGCCTCCCATCGAAAGGAGCTACCAGCTTTTAATGAGCTCCACTCCGATCTCGAACCGATCCCGGCATGGAAATCCAGTTCGTTTTTCTGACAGCCTGGAAGGGCATCTGGAAAACAGTGCCGGCAGCTAAGCAACTGGAATAGGGATCGCATAATAATGAGACAAGCCTGCAATCCGGGTGTTCAACTCAATTCGCCGAAACCTTAATCCCAACTTTAACTCTCTTTAGGCATAGATCTCTTCCAAATACTTTTTTATAATTTTTACTGTTTGTTCAATGCAAAATGAACTTCACCTCCAGTTCGCCGCGTAAATTGCTCATTAAATGCGCTCTTGCCTAAACCGTTGTTGCTGAAGTAGTGAATTTGAAGCTTTTCGCCGCAGCTGCAATTGTGCGCGTGTGTGTGTGTCAGCTTGTATGCAAATGAAAAGCGTTAAAATAATTGCCTTGGGCTATTTTAAAATTTATTGCATTCAACTGTTTCTTAAGCAATCTAAATACAATAATTAATGTAATGTATATAAAAATAATAAGTTTTTAAAAAAAAATTTGGCTTACATTTAATCAAAGACAACTTAAAGAGGAAGACAAATATTAATAGTATTGTCTAGTTGCAAGAACTGTAATTTTCTGTTTGCTTTTTGTTTATTTCTTTTTTTTCAGTCAGATGTGGAAGGATAATAACGAATATCTTGACATCTAAATCCATAGTAAATACATACAAAGATATATATTTTGTATACGTACATGCACATGCATACATACATGTGTGTAATTGAAGTAGGGTTTTATTTTTTTTTTGTTTTTTGATTTGCAATTCGTATACAGCTGCGTATGTATTGGTATTGCTGCTTACAGCGAATACTTAAATGAGTAAGTACTCAATTTTGATAATGAGAGAGGATTCGCCTCACACTTGAGCACACTTGCAAAGCAAAGCCGACAAATGCTCTTTTTTCTTCTCCTTTTCGCTCGTGTTGTTGTTGTTGTAGTTGGTGTTGCTGCCGTAACTGTTTGTGTTTCGCTTTGTCTTGTTTTGTTATTTCGCTGCTGCTGTTGCTTTTATTGTTGTTGTTGTTGCTGCTGGCATTGTGCTTGGCCATCGGGCGAAACATGCTGAAAGCGGCGAGTTATTAAAAACAATATTCGCCGGATAAGCGCAGTCAGGCATGCAACGAGAATGGCAGCAGCAGCAGCAGCAGCAGCAGAAGCGAGAAGAAGCAGAAGCAGAGTTGAATTCGGATTGAGGAGTGGGCAATGTGCGGCTTATCTCGCATCTTTGCATTAACACTTCGGGTTTCGCCGCTTGCTATTGTTGTTGCTGTTGTTGTTGTTGTTGTTGTTGTTGTTGTTGTTGTTGCTATGCACACATTCGCTCACTCACACACATGGCACAAAATGGCCGCCACTGAGGGCAGTTCGCTTATCAGATCAACGCAATCGCCGCGCTGTGACAATGAAAATTTAGCACCTTGAATCATACAGAGACACACACACACACGCTCACACACATATACACAGACACTCCCTCTCTCGCTCGCTTGCTCTCTTTGCTTTGCGCTTACAACTTCTCGAAGGCATTCGCATTGGTGAGCATCTCACGAGTCAGACGCCAGACCTGCTTGGCGGCCTGTTCCAAGGCGCTGGGGGACTTGCCCTTGAACATGTCGAGGCTGGGCAGAAAGTAGTGGGGGCAGCGACGGTACTGGAGGCAGGAGATCAGCTGCAGGAATATCCCATTCAGGCGGTCCGCAATGCAGCTCTCGTCCCACTCAAAGTCACGCGGATGCTTCTCGCACTCGTAGAGCAAAAGATTCTTCAGGTGATACGCGCTGATCGGATTGCCGGGCAGCTCCAGGTGGCGGTCACGCAGCGTCTTCAGTATGCTCAGGCAGCGACGACGGCAGCCACCTTTGAAGATTCGATCAGTTGCCAAATGATTGTAACATCCCCCACTCCCGTTCCCACCACCCCCCACTCTTACCTTGCAACAGTCGATTTTCCGCCTCGAAGAAACTCAGCACCCAGGCATCGCCCTCCATGCTGGCCGCATTGTTGTTCTTGTTCTGCATGATGATGCTCTCCTTGGAGAGCAGATCGAATCCCTCGGTCTTGACCTCGGCCACAATGTTGGGATGCGGCCAGGGTATGTGCGGCATCGGCCAATGGGCCGCCGATCTTGGCCAGATGCCGGAGCACTTGAATGCCGGCGTTATTTGCACCACAAATCTCTCCCGGATCCGCAGCTTCACCTCCGTGGTGTCCCCAATCATCTTCACCATATCCCGATAGATGCTCTTATCGCACGCCTGCGCCACCAACGTCTGGAATCGGGCGCGTATTTTCCGGGAGGACAGATAACCGGATGCGGTGATGAACTCCACCCACAGGGACATCGAACGCTTCCGTCCGTCGCTCAGCTTGAGCACCGCACAGCCCGGCAGAGTGCCGTCGTCCACGAAGTTGAATACGCCCATCTGGTTCAGGTAGAGCACGATCTCAAACTCATTCGGAGAGATTACCTCCACGCCCTCGAATCTGGAAAGGGAACAGAGGAGGAAACACGGTCAAGTCGGATCTGTTTGGCTTGTAATTCGCCTCTCAGCTCCTCCAATTGGCGCTGCGTAATTCGGTTCTCTGACGGCTGTCAGCGCATATCGAGATCTCCTAACAGGCCAATATAATCATACAAGCAGAAGAAGAAGAACAACAACAAGTGTGATCCTCGATTTCATGCAACATGCAACGTCATCGCTGCCCCTCTCAATATCGTTGCAGCCACAACTTTCTGCAGCGTGACGCAGCCAAAAAGCTTACGAAGTCCATTAAGAAGGTAAGTAATCTGTATGTATAGATGTATATATCTTATATATAAATAGATTCCATCTCTATATAGAAACATTTGTCTTTGTTCTCGGTAACGCGCCATAAATTAATATATTATTATCATTCCACAACAATTATAATCCAGCTATGAATTTATATATTATTAGGCGAATATCTATCTATATATTTCTATATATATGCTTTATAACTGAATAATTTCATTTAAGTTGTTGCCAATTTTTTAGACTAAATTTAGACTAAATCCAAATTTTTAGCTTTCAATATATATTATCAGAATTTTCTTAGATAACTTCTTTATAACTGTCATCGAATCGGCTGGAATCTGTAAAATAAAACTAAGCCGCAACTAAATCAATTAGTTCTTTAGTAACAGGTTTACTTATGCCTAGTGATTTATAAGACAAGGTGAGATAAGATTAGAGAGAGATAACAGTTTATTGCATTGCATTGAAAATTGGGTTTTTAGCTTTTGGACGATTCAAATTACTAAAAGTCGAAATAAATGAAAGATTTATAATCCGCACTAAATATAGGGGAGTATTATAACAGGTACTATTTATAAAAAACGATTGGTTGATAAAACTTTTTAAAAGTTTAACGGATTTTGTTAACAGCAATCCGTAAAACAGTTCGAAAATGAATCAAAGCATTACTTATCGATAGATAAGTGAAGATCTAGAGAATCAGTCCAAAAATCTTGAGCTTATATACATACTCTAACACTATCTCTATACCTTTAATATATATGTATAATTATATCCAAAGTTTTTAAATGCTCAAAATGGAATTAAATTCAAGAAATTTTGTTTTAAATTTAATATTGAAAATTTTGCTGCGAGCCGTCGGAATCACATAAACTAAACTATTCCCATATTTTTCCACTTTATAACCTTTTCTATATCTTTTTGTGAATATATCTAGAGCGAAACAAGTAAGAAAACTCCAGTTGTGTGTGATCGAGTAGCAGATACCCCAATTGTGCTGCTATAGGTTACACATTTCTTGTTTATGATCAGATCTTAATGAAATTAATGGAACATGTCAATTACACTAAATTGCGTGTATGTTTCCATATATATAGTTAGTTTGATACCTCTAGCTCTAAGGATATAGGAGATAGGCTCGAAATATTAAAACGTGTCATCGACAACAAGAGAACGGAAAGAGTTATCGATAATCGAAAACAAACAAGAGAACGGAAAGAGTTATCGATAATCGAAAACAAATTTTGATATCTCTAGCTCTAAGGATATAGGAGACAGGCTCGAAATACTACAACGTGTGATCGATGACAAGAGAACGGAAAGAGTTATCGATAATCGAAAACAAACTCAAAACAAACAAAATAACCCACATGTAAGATTTCAAGCCTCTAGCTCTTGTAGATCGTGAGATCGACGCATTCTTACATGTGGACAGACAGATAGATAGACGGGCAGACGGGCAGTCGGGCAGGTTTAAGTAGCGCCTCCTTCTGCCTTTTACATACATTTGCACAGAAACATTATAACCATTAAAAAGGGTAAACAGGGCTTAAAAAGAGGATTCTCAAGGATTAAATTCTATGCTTTTATTTTTTCTTTTCTACATAGGGAATATTTCCCTTTTTTTTGGATTGGACGCTTCCACTCACCTGCCATTGCACTCGACCAGGCTGGATATGAAGCGCGGCTCCTGGAGCTCCACCTCCTTGAGGATGTCCTGGACAATCTTGCAGATCTCTCGAATGGCCGTCGCCGTCTTGAAGATGCGTGCTTGGACGCGTTCGGCGCAGAAGCGATTTAGCTGGTAAATCATTCGCGTCTGGGCGGCTAACATATCCGGCGGGACGAGCATATTGATGGCGGTGTGTGGATGAGGAGGAGTCCGGATCAAGGACAGGACGTCTGTCCGAGCGGCGGCGGCTTAGTACAAACGGAGACGTTGGCCGTGAACCCGTCCGTAAGCCAATTATGCGGAATACGAATTGAAATCGAATTCGGAACCGGGAATCGGGAACCGGGAGCAGTCGGAGTCAGAGTCGGAGTCGGAGGCGGAGACGGAGACGGCGTCGTAGTCGGCTTAGGAGTGGGAGGCGGGGCGGAGGATACACGAGACAAAGGAACAATTCAATTGTGAGTTACGCTGACAGCCGAAGTGGCAACAATGGGGCACAAGTGGAGCACAAGTGGAGCACAGCGCGAACTTTTCTGCTTGCTTTCTGTTTATATTAAATTTCGATACAGATTGTCTCTGTATCTCTATCCGTAACAGTAACTGTATCTGTAGCTGTATCTGTAGCTGTATCTGTATCTGTAGCTGTATCTGTAGCTGTAGCTGTAGCTGTAGCTGTATGTGACTGGATTAGCTGCGATTGCGTTAATGCGGATGCGTTATGGCCGACTCGGAGTCGTGTTGTCTTCTTGTCGTGCTTGACTGGCTGTCGAATGGCTCTGCCCGTTGCCTGGGCAGCAGCGAAAAAAAAGCGCTCGATCTGCCGATTCAGCAGAAAAGATACCCAAACGCTGCCGTTGCCCGATGCCGAGTCCGAGTCCGAGTGCGATTCCGATTCGGAGTCCGAGTTCGAGTCCGGAGTCGTTGCTGGCGTTGTAAATCTCGCCAATATTTACAGCTTTGCCAGATAAAACACACACACACACACACACACAGATTGAAAAGTGCAGTGTGTGTGTGTGTGTGTGTGTGCGAGATACACCCACAAAAGCAGCTGCAGCTGCTGCAGATACAGTCAAAGATACAGCAGCAGCAGCTGCAGCCAAAGATGCAGATACAGATACAGATACAAAGGCAATTGCAGCTAAAGATAAAGATACAGATACAGCTACAGATACAGATGCAACTGTCAGCGTGTCACGTGACTGTCGCCTGGACTCGTGCCAAGCCAAACGGCAACTATAATCAATGAGATACTGTATCTGTATCTGTAAGATACATAACTGCACAGAGTGCTGACTAATCACGCGGCTCGCCTGCAGCCATGCCAAAGTATCTGTGTGTGCCTCTCTATCCGTCTGTCTGTGTGTGTATCTATGAGCGTGCGCTGTCGCATTGGCTGCCGCAAGCTCCGCCCACAGAGCGAGATACAAAACAAAAACAAAATAAAAAGAAAAGAAAAATAAACAAAGAGCGAGCGCTGAGAGCGTCGTTCCGTCTGACACGCTGCGGCGCGCTCTTTGATGTCTCTCTCCCTCTCTCTCTCTCTCTCTCTCGCTCTCACTCTCTGTCACTCTGCGCGTGTGTATGTGTGTGTGTGTGTGTAAATTTAATTTGTTAAATACATTTTGTGCCAGACGCCGTCGTACACGAATTGTTTGCAATAATTTATCTGAAATGTGCACTCATTTAGCAACGGAGCCGGCGAGCAACCCTCGTCCACTGACAACGCGCCCGATATCTTTATATCTCACGGATACACGAACTCACGCACACAGGCACACACATACGCACACACATTGAAGTTTTACATTTCGCAGATACAATTCACACACAGATACATTCATAAATATGTCGCCTGGATTAATGTGCCAGTTGGCAACTTTTGACAGCGTTATTCCAGCCAAAACGAACGACGTCTGCAACAGCCACACACAACCCCCCTCTCACCCCTCCCCACACTACCTTCCTCACCACCCCTGCTATAAAGGTATACACCTTATATGCTTCTATATAACTCAAATAATGGAATCTTTGACTCTGTTTACTTTAACTCAACTAAGTTTCACCCTTTGGAGTATCTTTTGGTCAGCTTTTGTTTTCTATTTAGCTTATATAATAGATTATTTGCTAGCTCTAAAGGAATTTTCATTCATAGATATCTGCATATGTTCAACGTAAGCAAGCTCTTTTTGTACCATTATACTTAGAGTAATGGAATTTATGTTAACTTTTCACTGTTACTGTTAATTCCCCTCTGTTAAGCCTAGTATATTCAAAATTTATTTTCATGTGTGTTTTTATCTTTATCATTTTATTGTTATTCTACTTTTAGTTTATTGCTAGATATCTTCCTCTTAATATATATTTTAAGAGCTATTCTATATATGTATATTAATAGAATCCATTACAAAGTATCCCCCATCAAAGTATCTTTAGTGGAACTATAAAGCTTATTTCATGAAATCTCCTTTGACTCTGCTATAATTAAATTCCTCCTTGTATGTTTTTGTATCGGTTAATGCAGTGGTTAGCTATACTAATGTTAGCTCTTTTATACCTTCCCCTTCTGAATGTATCTTTTAATTAGCTCTTCCGTCTATATATCTCTGGGTAAAGAATCTTTAAGTCTCTAAACTTTGTTGATTTGTCTTTTATTATGTAACTTCTTAATATATCGCTTAAACATCTCCTATTTTCTATACTCGTGCCTCATATATAGTAGAATCTTTGCCCATACAATATTTATCTTATCTTTAATTAATTATCCCATCTTTATATATATTTTCAAGAGCTCTAACATCTAAATATCATATCTATGTATATATAGAAGCTTCAGCTTAAGCTTTACAATTATTATATACCATCTATTATATAACTTACTAGACATTTATTCATTTAAATCCGCATTCGTAGAATCTTTACCCCTCTCAACTTAAGTTTATACACTAATCTCTTTCTTAGGTATCTATAATAGAAGTATCTTTTAGTCAACTTTCTATCTTTTTTATCTTTTTAGCTCATTTATAGCAGTATGTCTACCCTTGACTCTGTTAACCCGTCTCCGAGTCGATTCCCCCATCTAGACGTATATCTTAAAGAGCTCTTAAAGACAAGTGTTCCGGATTGTCGTATTTTAGTCAGACGACATTCGAGTTGGATCAAAGCATTCGTCAAAATAAGTTTTGTTGCTTTCAATTAGATGGAAATCTTTTGCATTTGGCACTAATTCAAATTGATGTCAACATAAGCAGAGAACAAACAGCGCATAAAACATGAAAACACATTCTAAAGTGCTGATTAGAAGAGGAAGAATGAACATTTTTTATTTCAAAACAAAATATTCACGAAATACCGCAGTTTAAATACGCTTTCAAATGTATTTCAAATGATTCTTGAAGAACTTAAGTTCCGTTCTATAAATTTTGAGTATGAAAACTTGATATTATATGGGATATAGGAATTTGATCTGAGTGAAGTTTAAAGTAAGCTTAAAGACTGACAGACTATAGTTACATGTTACATAGCGCTGTTCAGAAATGTATATATCTATAAGTTTATAGCTGAGTATATTATTATTCGAGCATTATACGATATATATATATGTATATGGGATTTTATTAATCTTAGAGTTGATATCTCTGTCTTCCTCTCACTCGTTTTCTCCACATAATTGTCAGTTCTATCCAAGTTTGTTTATGTTATACCCGTTATAGCAGAGAGAAATAAATATATACTACATAATCCAGTATATTTATCATACACTCTATATACCAGTGATTTATTCTTGTTCAGTCTCTAGTTAGTCTAAAGAGTATCTTAAGTCAGTCAGCTATAACGATTGTCTACACAACAAATGCTTCGCTCGCTTATTTCTTCATGACACGTTTATTCAGATATATAGCATAATATCACTTATAGATAACGGTATCGCATATAACTAAATTGTGTTTTATATTTGAAACTTATCTGAATACAATTTGTAAATGTTTTGTTAAATTCCGGAAGCGCTGCGCTAGGCCTGCATATCATTTCGTATAATCACAGTTTCCAATGGTCTGCAGCCCCCACCACTTCCCCCGCCACACCTGCCCATGCTATGAGGCATGTATTGGATGATATACGAGTCTCAATTGGATTTCAATTTGGTCGGCGAGTGGATCAATGAAGGATCGCGGCCAGGTGGGAGCGAAGTTTACAACGAACATTTGGTTGATTTTTAGCGCGGGATTTCCACACACATACGTACACACACACACACACACACACACATACATATACACGCGCGCAGAGATAAGAGCTGGCATATCTGCATAAATTTGAAACAAAGGGCGACACAGACAGGCGGCACAGTGAGACCTCGCAGCAGACGAACGCAAAGAGCAGCAAATGGTAAAAAAGGTGGAAACGAGCATGTACTATAAATTCGTCTCTCTGTATGTGTGTGTGTGTTTGTATGTTTTTCCCGTATTTATATATCTCTTAGATCTTGAAGAAATTTGAATATAATTTATGTGCAATCGTCGCATTTTTCGGTTGGTTTATTTGCTCTGGTCGCTGGCCCCTCGGTACGGGCCCGGCCCCGGGTCCGGGTCGGAGTCCGGGTCCGGTTCGGTTTGGTTCGGTCCCAAATGAAGAACGATCCATCCATCTAAACGTTTGTCACTTGCTGCGTTGTCGCCGCAACGTTTGTCTTTTCGCTGGATCCGCCAGCTCTGCTCCTTCGTCTCTCTCCCTCTCTCTTTCTCTCTCACACACACTTTCGCTCTCTCACTCTTTTGTCTTCTACTGCTGTTGCTGCTGCTGCTGCTGCTGCTTTCAACAAAAAGTTGACCATCAACGCAGTCGTTTATCTTTTAGATATATCGCTCTGTCCAGCTGAGCGACCAGCTCCGAGACTTGTCCCCAGTTTCTATGGAAAAGAACAATAACTAAATTTCACATGCATCCCAGCTAAAGTAATTCCACTCTATGAAGACCAACACAACAGTCACATACATACACACATACAAATGCGTTAATATATAACTGACATACAACTGCCTTTAAACAATTTGCTAATCTTGAAAACTTTTAACATAACTTTTAAGTTTGGATTCCTCTTATAAAGGAACATTTATTCAAATTAGTTCCTAAGATATGAAATATAGTATACTCGCTTGTAGTTCGAATGAGGAAAGAATTACAAAAGCTACTGCATATCATACGTTTATATTTTGATTTTCTTTCTTCATAGTTAATACATATCCGTAAGAACTCGAAAAATGATATCTTGCGAAAATAAACCAAATTTTGTTAGTAATTCAATTACACTATATAGATAGCATTTATTGCCTGCTGTTGTTAACATATCTATATTTATAGTTATATTAATAGTAATATTGGCATTTCTAACATTAACATAAATATTAACATTGCCATTGGCAATAAAATTAAAATTAATATTCAATTTGAAATTAACATTAAAATAAACATTAACATTAACATTAAAAGTAAGATTTACCTTAACATTAAAATTAAAATAAAGATAAAAATTAAAATTAAAAATAAAAATAAAAATAAAAATTAAAATTAAAATTAAAATTAAAATTAAATTAACATTAACATTAACATTAACATTAACATTAACATTAACATTAACATTAACATTAACATTAACTTTAACATTAACTTTAATACTAACATTAGCATTAACATAAGTACCGCCATTTGCAAAAATGCGTTCAATGCAATTATAAATTCGACAAATTTTGACAGCCCATCAAGCCAAAGCAAGAGCTGCACATGTGCGGAATGCATAAGGACGAGTACATCCTCAATCTTGCCACGCCCCCTGAAAACTTCTTTTCTCTGCCTCCTTATTGAGGGAACTTCTACTCATCCCTCTTCGCAGTTTTGTTGGCTATGCAAAAGGCATTCGCTAAGCGGATTTGCATTCACGCTCGAAGGGAGCCATTAAACCCGTTTATGTGTGCACACACGCACTCACACACGCACACACACACACACACGGGGATAAAAATACTATTGAAGGTAAGCCTGTGCGCTTTTTGCTTAAGTACAGGTGACATTTGACTACTTTATTGAATTATGACAGCGAACAAATCAGCGACACGTATCCAAACATCCACCGATCCTCAACCCGACAAGCAGTCAATCAGATTCCCATATATATAAATATATATATATATATATATATATATAAATATATAGGTATATGTATAGGTAAACATATAGATAGGTAGTTTTTTGTGTTTGGGTGCAGCTCGGCAGGCTGTGGCTCCATTTGGGCACTCATTAGGCATGCGACTCGTTGCTTTGGGTCCGGAATGATGATCGCGACTGATCGAGTGATCGAGTGATCAAACTGTTGGACTGGAAGATCGCCAGGCACTCGAGACATTGCCTAGTTGTACATGTGTTTCGCCTTCCACTGCATGGAATACTAATTACGATTACGACTGGTCCACACCACATTCCCCCTCGATCGATCGTTCGTTCGTTCGATGGATCGATGGATTGGATGGCGATCTCTTAACTTACGATCTGGACGACAAGTGAACGCTAATCACGCAATGCTCGACGAAAGGGTCTGTCATTTTGTTAAAGGTTAATTTTCAACTAAAAAAATAATATCATAATTTATTGTTACCTTTCGCAGATGCACTCTCTGGGTCGCTCTACTCGATTCTCATTTCAGACACGTACTCGAAAATCGATCTCAATTTCGTAGTTCAGATATCACGCGCACACTGCTCCTTCTTCTTCTTCCTCTTCTTCTTCTTGTCCCGGGCTGGCCACGTTCCACATAGCCGCCAAGCCCTATTCCCAGGCCCTGTCCATACATATAGATACGTGCGTGTGTGTGTGTGTGTGTGTGTGTGTGTGTATATGGCCAATATATGCGAGTGACCAAGGCGGCGGCCCTTTTCAAGCTGCGATGATCACGTTGACATTTCGCTTGACAATTGCTGAGACTCCGGAGAAGGGGGAGTAGGGGGACACAGGTGGGTGATTGGGAAGGGAGGTGGAGGGGGATAGGTAGGGTATACGATCACTTGGGGGCTGTTGACATGTCGCTGGTTGTGATTGATTTAGGGCTGCTTTTTGTTTTCCGCTGAAGCGCAGCCGTTTGAACCCATTGTTTTTAACCAAAAATGGGCGTACGATTGTCAGGGCAGCGACAACAGAAACAACAACAACAACAACGACGACAACAACGACAACAACAATGAGCAAAACAACAACAACAACAGCAACGTGCGTTTGCACTTGGGTTCGGCTCTGAAAGTTTCTACATTGGAGTTGGGCTTGAATTTTGGATTTGAAGCTTTCGGAGTTTCGATTTTCGGATTGCGCAGACCCAAGTCCCACATTTAGTTCGATAAAGCGGGATTAGTGGGCCACGTAAAGCAAGTCATGTCCGAGCCAATTCAAACAAGTTAATGAGCCAAAAACTTTAACATCCTTTAGGTAACGATCGAGATTAGCCAATAACAAGCTTTAAGGATTTATTCGGGCAGGGGGAAAACTCTAGATTTATTTCTTTTAGGTAGAAAGAAAGAGACAGATAAAGCGATGGATTGGATTGATAAAAACTGATAAGGAAGATAAACAGATGTGTTGACATACAGATAAATATTCTAGATTTATATCTTACAGATAGATTGCTAGAAGGAGACAAATAAATCAGATTGGAGGCTTAACAGATGAAGGGAGAGACGGATATAAAGATAGTTTAAAGGTATGGCGAAGTCGAATGGATTTTTAGGTGCCAGGCTTGGTTACCAAGATGTCTTGAGTTTCTCATGAGCTGATCTTAAGCACTATTTAGTAACTATATTGAATGATCTCCCAGCTATCAAGGTTTTCTAGCTGTAGCCTGAGCTCAACATAAAAAGGTGCTCGATTGTACAGGGTATAATTAGGCCTGGCATGTCCGCGCGCTCGACGTTAAGTGCAGCTTAGATTATGCTGCACTGATTTCTCGGTTTCTCAGTTTCAATGGATCATTCGACTCGTAATTACGGCTGCCAACTGCACAGAGTTTCCCTCTTCCTCACTCCCTCTCCCTCTCCCTGTCTCTCAGTCTGCCTCGCGGCGCTTGTGGCTGAGGCGTATTAAATTAATATTTGCTTTTTGTCAAAAGGGTATAATCAAGCACGCTGGCGATGACAGACTAAGGGTCTCTAATTGCCGCTTGTTAGCCTGATGCGAGGGCCACACAGGTCGTGGCTCACTTCGACTCACTTCGACTCACGCAAGCTGCGATCCACCCAAAAGCTGCCACTGCCGCTGGTTGCTGGCCCTGCCCCTGCCCGTGCCCTGCCCTCGGTTGCAGCCACCGATTGCTGCCCCTTGCCGCCTGCCCCATTCCGTTTATGCTAAGTGGCAAGCGCCGACGCGACGGAACGCGATGCGAGGCGACGCGACGCTTTGCTGCGACGTCACGTCACAGTCCAGCAGCAGCGACGGTGGCAGCGACGGAGGCAGCGACTCATCTTTTGCAACCCTGCCCCCGCGACCTGCCCCCTTTAGCGGCCCCTCGACCTAGTTGTCAGCCACTGCAGCTTGATTGAAGCCCGCAAATTAAAATGGCCAATGGCTGGCGAATTTTGTATACCCTGTACGCTTTGCTACTGACTCAGAGCTGGGTATATTGGCTGACAAATACCTGATAAACATCTATTTAGCTATTTTTATCCTTTGGGCTTTACTTTTTGATCTCAGCGATTCTAAAGACTAAGTGAAATTTGACAAATCGATAATTATCGATTTTTGGATTACTTATTTTGTCCACATCTGGAAATAGAAGACAGCGTGAAGGCTTTTTATTATGCATTCTTATCGACAGTTAAACTTTTTAACGGGTCTTCTTTTACAGGGTATCTTCTCCCAACTGTCAAGCTCTCTCAACTATTAAGCAGTTTTAAATATAATCTTTGAAATGTCTGCTTAAAAGTTGTATTATAAATAGCTATATTTATCTCTACCTTTATTACAGGGTATTCTTTATTCGAGCACTTCCATTTGGATTGCATTTCTTATATTCTTGTTATTGTTTGCATAATAGTTACACATAAAATAAGTAATTACATCTCCATCCCGCTTACAGGGTATCTTCCAGTCGAGCACTCTCACTCTTACTTTTTTTTCTATTGCCAACAAATTAGTTACATTAATTATAAGTAACTTCAACTCCACAATTTTTACAGGGTATCTTCCAGTCGCGCACTCCCAGCTAGAAAGCCGTGCATCTTGCATTTTGTGTTGCTTTAATGTGGCTCGAATGCAATTCTCACGATTTGGCAGAGACGCGTCATTTATTCTTCATTTGGCGCTCCACGCAGTGCCGCATCCTCATCATCTTAATTTTCATCATCACCATCATTATCATCATCATCATCATCATGATGTAAGCTGCTCATTTGGGCGTTGCAACACACAAATCGGAGTGCCTCGAGACTCCAGCTGCGAGCTTCAAAGTCCGGTTTGGTTCTCCTTCAGCTGATCAAATTAACCATTTAAATAAAACATTTGTTTTGATTCTCGCTTAAAAAAATGCAAAACTTTGGATGGACAAAGGAGGGGTTGGGAGAGGGAGGGGTGCAGGGGAGGGGCAGCTGTGATGCGTTGATGTCGGTTGACAGCCGTGCACACAAATCCTCCTCGTCGCTAGCTTCTCCAACTGAGCTCCAACTCCGACTCCAACTCCAACTCCAACTCCAGATCCAGCTCCAGCGCCAGCTCCGGCTCCATTGTAAACATTCCCGACTCGACTTCGAGAACTTTAATTCCAGATTATCACAGCATTTACTTCTACTTAACCCAATGTAGCTGAAAAATTAACAAGCTCTCCCTCTCTTCCTCTCTCTTTTTTTCACTCTTACTCTCTTTTCATGTTATTATATAAAATTGCTATTCGAAAATCCTATGCCCTGACTTTCCAGGCAATACTTTACTATGCGCCAAGAATTTTCTCTTTATAAACCTAATCATGTTTTTGTTCGTTCTCAAGTGGCGATCGATATATATAACTCTGATTGTATTCAGAGTTATATTATTTTTCTCTACAAACAACTTTGACTGTATAAGATAGCGAACAGTTTTATTTATTATTTTCACTATCTGCCTGAATAATATATCGATATTTATCGATTGTACAAATACAAATAATGAGACTATATATTTAACTATCTCCAAAAGAAAATTTAGTTCTATAAGATAAGAAACAGTTATTTTTATTATTTCTATTATTATATTATTTATATATTGCATATATAAAAATTGAGACTATTAATAAAGATATGTTTAACATATGAATCTTTAGTTTTCTTTTAGGCAATGACGATTGATCACTAATATTCCAGTATAAGTACCTAATATTCCGTTAGAATACCCTTTAACATATCACCTAAATACCCTATAAATGCATTAAACCTATTTGGTATCTAAAAGAAGAGAAAATATTAGCAAAGATATTGATTATTTGAGTCATTGAGAAGGCAACTTGAAAGTTCTTCCCATTCAAAGGGAATTTCTAATACTTCGTTGATAGAGAGCAGCACTTAAATACCCTATAAATTGCAGGCGAGCCATTGAAAAATGATTCGTATAACAAATTGTGTGTTCAAAATGTGATTATGAGATGTTCATAAAAATTTGCTTCTGGCCATTAAATGAATATAAATTGCATCGAATTCATTAACACAGACCACAAACAAGGCCAACAACAACAAGAAGGAGGAGAAGGAGGAGGAGAAGAAGAAAAAGAAGAGATTTTGGTGATGATGATGCCAATGGACAATGGAAGCAGCTCGAATGGGAAAGGAGCCGAAGGAGAAGGCGGAGGCGAAGGCGAAGGCGAAAACTGCCGGAATTATCATTTATTAATTGTTCTTTAATTTGTGTGGGAAGCAGACCCCGCTCCTACCCCTCGCCACCTCTCCCCTCTCCAGAACCACCCTCTAGCGATAGAAGATGAAAAATAAAATGAAATAAAATTCAACGCCAACAACAACAACAACAACAGCAACAGCAACAAAAATGACAACAATGACAACAACAAATAATAAATTTTTGTTTTGTTGCTCATATTTAAATGCAAATGGAATCCAATAAACAACAACTCATTAAAAGCGCAACTAAGCGGCTGATGACCCGATAAGAAAGACAACCCGACCAAATCAAGAAATAACCAAAACAGCCCAAAATCCCAAATCCCAAAACTCGAGACCAAAGCGAACCGCCTGCTGCCTTCATAATTGGCCATCAAAAATCGACCGCCCACAAAAATTAGTCAAGTGGCGCAAACAGGTGAAACATAACGGTCATCCACTTTATAGATAACTACAGATAACACATTCTGTACAGACAACTAATGGGGTATACCACCTGTATTCAAGCGGGAAGCTGCATCGAAGTGAATCGAAATGATGAATGAGGGACGTTAAGTGAGATATGATAAAGAATTGATGTGGTGGGCCATAAAGAAAGATGTGGGGTTTATCTTTAAGTATTTTTGTTTGTTTTTGTTTATAATCGGAATTATATTAAATGAGTATATCAGCTGTATGTGAAACAATTTGGTGCTCAATAAATGAGAATAGATTTGGAAGTTATACTAAAGGAAGCACCTGGTAGGGGAAAAAAATAAGGAGGTTATGCTATTATATGTTTAGGTATATCTGAATTATAATAGAAAGGTTATATCTGAGATTAAAGCTGGGTCGATGTTCTTCAATATGATACGTTATTCAAAAGGAAGCCGTATCGATGAAATAATTCGGTAAAGCTATGATAAATTCCAACTGTATTATAAAAATGATATATCAAAACAAAAGTAATTATGTAAAAATAATAAATTCAGGATGTGTTGTAGAGATGAAGACGTTGAATTTGAGTAAGTTTTAAGGTTCCCCTTCATATCTCAATATAACATATAAGATATACGCGTATCATTCATACGATATATACAGGGAGAGAAAAAATAGGCATATTGAACTGTAGCTGAAAAATAGAAGCTAGATCTTCGGAGCTTACATTCAGAGTTTAGAAAGAGAGGAATACGTAAACTCAATCTGAGAAAAAGTAACTTGATCGTTAGATCAACTGATGTTAAATAAAAAAACAAATGTTTCGGTTTCCATACCGTTATTATATGATAAATAAAATGTAATACAAGTATAGAAGTAAGAGGAGTAATAATATTGTATCTTTAGATGTCACTTATATAAGTTTATATAAAAAATGAAAATTATATATTATATGATGTGTAGATAAACGTAATTGAGTTTCAGAGAAAATATACAGACAAATTATGTAATATTATTTGTGTTTCGCTATAAAAAGAGTTCTTAAAGAGAAAAAAAAATAAAATCATTAAATGTAATTCGATCAACATTTCAAATATCAAATTTCATTTTTGAATTTAAATATTAAATTAATTCATTATTCGAGTCCGGGATTGAATCCCCTTTTAATTAATTAGTGATACACATTTAGCAAATGTATCGAGCTGTAATTCAGTACCTCTCAGTGTTATAAAATATGGGTAATACGTGTTTCAATTATTGATACATTTGAGTCGAGGAACTTGTTTAACCTGCAATAACGGACTCAACAATAGATATATAATAACGATATAAATAAAAAAAAAAAAAGCGACATGTGATGGGGAAACTTTTATATTGAATAAAGAAAAAATCGGCGTATGAACGAGCATAAATCAAGGGGCAAGCGATAAATATAAATTATATATTAAAGTATGTGCGGGCTTGTAAGAGCGAGGGAACAACAGTAAATCCAATGACAACAAGCAGATTGATAGACTGCAGTGAAGCACTGCTCGACTGCCCGATACCCAGTAGATGCAAAAATTTACTTTGATAAGTGGAAAATTTCTTTGAATTCAAAGTAAATTTGTTTTAGAGCAATTTGATTGATAGACACGAATAACGCCCCTTAGATAAGAATAGGCAAAACAAGCGTTGATTGAAACTAAATTAATAATTCAACACAAGTTTTTTTTTTTCCAGAAATCGTTATTATCATTATTACTTATTACAGGGTATCACAAATCGCGAATCTAAATAATTTCAATTTACGACTGCGACTTTTTCTCACTTGTCTGCAAGTTAATTGTATACCGACAACCTCCCAGCCCCAACCACGTTTTACAGGGTATCACGGACATGCAGCGAATCGACGATTGAACGAGAAGCCAGGTAATTTAATTTATGAATGGTATTCAATATAATTTGACTGTTATGTCTGTTCACCTGAGAGCGAAACTCACACGTGATCCAAATTCTGTATCGCTTATACCTGGCCTATGAGTCAGGCTCAAAGTGGGCCGCCTCCATCTATATAAGATATATATGTATATAAATATCTTTTGGCCATGTTGGCGATCATTTTGCGACAATTGATGCAAAGTTTATTTTGAGTCTCGTCTGCGAACATTTCTTTAATGGGCCATTAAAATGCGCAACACGTTGACAGACGAAGAGCCCGACTGTCAGTCAGCCAGATATATATATATATATATATATATATATACATATATATATATTTATATCTCTACATATAATATATTGAACATATATTGAATATATATCTAACTGATATTTATGTCGATGTTCGAATTTGGCGCACGTCGTCAAAAGCGCAACTTCAAAGCAACGAACGGAACCACACGACGCCTAATTAACATTCAAATGGGACTGTTAACAAATAATGTTATGGGATTAACTTAACAGAGATATAGTATGACTGTTAAATGGAGCATTAGATGTTTCTTTAATGGCCTTTAACGCCTGATAAATGTAATAAGATTAAATTCGCGCTTGACATGTTAAACACCTGTTAATAAATTGCAACTTAACACCTTGTGAATGTTAAAAAGCTGTTAAGTTTAAAAAGCTAATGGAGGGAAGCTTAACATAGCTGCATTATAGCACAGCATTTTAAGTGCTATGTTAAGCAGCTGTTAAAGTTATTACTCTTAATTTATGGTTAACAGAAGTTATGTTAAGTAGCTGTTAGGTATTGAATATTATATACATATGTTGGTAACTTTTATTGTTATGTTAAGTGCTGCCTTAACAACTTCTGTTATTCTGTTATCTAAAGTATATGTTAAGCTGCACTCGGCGCTGTTATTGAAGGACTTTTAATAACATTAGTGAATGCTGAAAATATGTATTTGTTATTTTGTAGCTTTTGTTAACAATTAAAACTCAATTGCAATTTGTTGAAAAAAACTTAATTTTTATTGACTAAACTCACAAGAAAGCGAAAAACACAAAAATAAATAATTTAAACAAATAAAAAAAAATGGTTTTCAACTCGTTTTCTAAATTGATTCTTAGCTTAAACTAATTTTTCTTTAGCTAATTTTAATTGCCGCCTGGCAAAATTGTATGCAAAAAAAAAACTATATATATACTAGATATAAGTATATATATGTTGGTACATATATATGTATGTATATTTAGTTGTAGTTTAGTTGATATAAGTACTTAGGCTTGTGCGTATTTCTTGCTGCTGTTTATTTGTATTTTGTATTATACGATAGAACTATTTAGTTATATATATATCATATATTATATATATAGACTGGTATACATAGATCAGTTAATTATAGGAAACTCTGTAAGCGGCGTATACTTTTCGAAAGCACCTAAGAACTAAACAACTTAGTCTCTACGAAAATATCAAATAGTATTTGGGTTAAAATTTCCGAATTGTGTACCTCTCAGAGCGTAAACCCCCCTCTATGATAATCCCCGTACTGCTAACCAACTAACTGTAATTTTTTTCTTTTTGTTTTCCACTTAACAAAAGGATTTCAAAGTGGAGACAGATAATAAAAAAAAAAAATATTAAAAATAATTTCGAAAAAGATGAAGAAAAAGTTAAAAAGTGAAAAGTTTAAAAAAAGAAAACGAAAATTTGAGAATTTTCTCTGGATGTTTTACAACTCCTCCAGGCAGCGGACATTGGTCAACATGATGCGGGTGAGGCGCCACACCTGCTTGGCCGCATTCTCTAGAGCACCTGGCGACTTGCCCTTGAAGAGATCCATGTTAGGCAGGAAGTAGTGCGGACAGCGACGGCACTGGAGGCAGGAGATCAGCTGCAGGAATATCCCATTGATCCGATCCGCGATGCAGTTCTCCTCCCACTCCATCTCCCTGGGATGCTTCTCGCACTCGTACAGCAGCAAGGTCTTCAGGTGGTATGACGTAACGGGATTGCCGGGCAGGTCCAGGTGCCGATCTCTCAAGGTCTTCAATATGCTCAGACAGCGACGGCGACTGGCACCTGCAATCAGTTACAATCGAATATATCAGTCAGGTATGTCGGATATATATAATGTGTATATATAATAAATAATAGAGAAATAAAGAGTTTATCATCAATATTTAATTCTTATATCCAATTTCATATGTTTTGCAGTCTAACTAATCTTTATTCTACATCAAAAGGAAAGCTTTTTTTTAGCCTGCTGCTAAAGTTAACATGCAGTCTTTTCTCCTGACTCATTTATTACTTACTTATGTTTTCAAAAGTATTCGCATTTCAATAAATTAATTTTCATATCAATATTGGAGTTAACATTTACTTAAGATTCATGTTAAATATATTATACATTATCTGCTTGTTAAATGTTTGAACGATATACGTTCGTCTCGACAACATGGCAAATCCTAATGTTAAGGTTAACATGTTCTTTATCTTCATGTCAAATAACTTATATATTAGCTGATTATCAATTAAATATTTTGTATTATCTCCTAAACAAACTATTTCACCTGTTAACTTCTCATGTCAATGTTATATTTAACATGCAATTTAACTTTCTGTCAAGAGCTACGGCCGACTTGATTGAACTTTAAATTGGTAACCGAATGCTGATTACGTAAATTCACAATACCACTCGAGTAGATATTTTTGTCATTGATTATTTCGACCAGGTCTATGCTCTATTATTCATTTAAAAGCCACTCAAGTGTCGAAAAAGTCTGAAATGGAGAAAACATTTGAACATTTTTGATAACTCCGACTGCCAGAAGTGCGCTGACAAATCGATTTTGTACAAAAGTTGTCTTTAATTTGGCGATAATTGACATTTGGTTAAAATCGATTCGTAACCAGGTCGCGAATATATATAGTGAGCCGGTTTGATTGATCAACCCAAAATCTAGACGTCAAACAACGCATAAATCATAGACTTCGAGTGTCACAGTCTCTAATCTCAATCTAAAGCGTTGCCCGATAATCGTATATGGGCTACACTGATATCTCGAGTTATGGACTATATAGGGTATGGAATCATTTATATTGCTTTATTTGGAGTTTTATAATAGAGTTCCGTTTCACGTTTCGCAAGTCATCGGAGATATTGGAAATGGGTCTAGGTCTAGGTCGATAGGGAAATACTAGATCGATAGGAAAATACCCACCGAAAGTGAGAGTTTTAATCGGAGTGAAATAGTTCACATACGATAATAATAATAAATGAATAACTATATAATATATAATAAATCAAGCAATGTGCAATAATCGATATCGATAACAAATTATTCACGAATTTTATTCAAAGTTTACAACTTAAATTTAAACTAGAAAAGACTTTGAAATAATCATCGACAGTTTTCTAATAGAACATAAGCCAAAGCTAAATATGAGACATTCGATAACTGATAACAATAAATATTTGTAATACAATGGATAGGCAATCGACTACTAAGTTATTCTAATGTAAAAAATTAGTTGAATCTATGAGTAAAGTGACACCAAATTGATCGATAAACGATAAGTATTGTGCGTGCAGTCAATTGACAATCGCATAGTAATTTCTTTAAATCTAAGAAATTGTTTGAAACTATGCATCAGCTCAATTATCGATAAACGATAACAACATATATTGTGCATGCAATCAATAATTTATCTTAATCTACAAAATCGGTTGTTTAACACAAAGACAAATTAAGTAAAGTGGGTTCTGCCCTGATCAACAGACGATAACGATATAGATATGCAAATGGTTCATTAAAGTACAATATTCTTGCTAATTAGTCAACGGGAAATATCGTTAAGCGATAACGATAAATGAGTGAATGCATGCATAAAAGATCACTGGTTCATTAATAAATCCAAAAACTTCGAGAATGGGCGCAACATGAATAAAAAGAGAGACGCATCGAATGTGACAATGGAAATCTGATAAGTGTGACAGCTGCGTAATCGATATACGATACCGATAGCGACTTCGTAATGGATACAGTAACATTGACAGTTAGTCGCAGCCGCGATTCCAGCTAAATTATTGCGCATTTCATTAAATGTCAAGATCCCAGATCCAAGTTTGAAGATCAAAGATCGAAGATCGATGAACAAGATCGTAGATCGAAGATTGAAGCTCGAGAGGGATCGCAAGAGTTGGACTTGAGAGCTGGAGTTGACAACGAAATCAATTTGAGAAGGTTTTCAAATTTGATTTCGATTTGGGTTTTCGGTTTTGCTTAAGTTTTTACTTTTTTTCATATGTATTTTCTTTCTTTTTTTCTTTAGTATTCGCTTCTTTTTTTTTTTTTTGGTTTTGTCGTCTTTGGTGGTTTTTGTCTTAGTTTTTATTTTGATTCTGTTTTTTTTTTCTGTTTGGGCTGCGCGCCGTTGTTTTATTTATTTGTTGACTTTATCTAATCGCCGAGATTTAAAATATTTATAAAATCGTTTAGAAATTTATTTATGGCTCAGGCACTGGCATTGTTGATATCAAAAACCAAAAAACCCGTTTCGGTCCGCCTTATAGCGATGGTAGCGACTGCGACTGCGACTGCGATTGCGACTGCGAATGGGTTTATCTGAGTCAGATCTGGAGATTTGTGCGCGTGGAGACATCGGCCCAGAGGCGGACAAATGGGCCATCCAATAGTTCACCCAGATTTACGATCGTTCGCAATCAGGGTTAGCCATATATTTCATTTCTTATCGCTAACATTTCGATAAATGGATGCGTTTTGCTCTCTCCATTCGCTGCCGATCGATTTCTTAAACGTTTCCCAATTGATTTCTTAAAACCTTATGGAAATTGATTGACAACCGATCGAATGATCGCTGGAGATATCGGATTAACTCCCAGATATATCCAATTATATTTTAAAGCGCAAAATATCGTTTAGTTTTGATCCTCCTTTTCTGATCAACTCAACCAATTGAAATTAATATGCATACGATTACCAACTGATCAATCAAAAGACTAAAATAAATATTTCAAAGGTGTCAACTTATCAAAAAAATAAATAAATTAAATAAATAAATATGATTTTCGTTAAGCTCGTATTTGCTATCAGTGATCTTTGAAAAAATTGTATATGAGCAAAATATAGCTTAATACAGCTAAGTCTTGGCTGATCTTAAGAATCTTGAATATGAACATGCATAAGCCCATCATATATACATAGATTTATATAATATTTCGATATGTAAAAGATCTATTAAAATGCGTTTGAATTGCGATCAGCTGCAAATGAAAGTCAAATACGTTCATTAGCTTGACTCTATATTAGAACATTCATTTTATCAACTCATCGCCGATAGATGACATATAGATCCGATCGTTCCGATCGAGTTAATGTCGAAGAACGGCAGTTTTTATCGTACCTATCAAAATGTATTTCATTGGCGTGCAATTGAAGTCAAACTCTTATCGAATAAATCGCAGGAAGAAGCGGGTAAGCGCACGGCTATCTAGTTAGTGCGATCGTTGCCACCTGATTTGATTGTGTGTCGTGCTGCCACACCGAATGCTTAATTTACAAGCAATTATATCAAACTACAGTCGCTGATTTGTTCGAAATAAATCAATTAAATTTAAGTGTGTCACTGATTGTAAAATTCTTGACAGGCACCCAAAATATCGGAGACAGGGGGAAGTACGAGTTGTAGTGCGGATTTCTAGATTTAATTTACAACCGGCTAACATTTACCTTTCTGACTGTTCTTTTAAGCAGCTATTCGGCTTAACCCTTTTTTTTTATTTATTTCAGTAGCCAAAGATTTCAGATATGAAATAAATTAAATAACTTCGACAACGGAATAGAGTTTGATATGCCTTATAGAGGGCATAAATGTAGGTACTATGCATGGAAAATGGGTTTTAAGTAGGAAAATGGTTAAAATTCGGGTTTATACATTTTATTTTGCTATGAATCGCATGTTATATTTTACTTAAAATCGCACCTGAAAGATACAATTAAGCCGGAACTAATTTTACTTTTCAACTTATTTTCTTTATTGAACTATAGAAATCTGATCCAAATAATATTGTAAAATGTGCTTTGGCATGGTTTTGTTTTGAGCTGCGGATTATTTTTTGAGTTTTGTAGTTTGAAGTTCCATAAAAATGTAAAGCAAAGTGCTTGAAGGAAGATAATTTCTATATATATCTGATCTGTAAATGAAACTCTCTCTATAAATCTCTACACTATATAATACACATATTCGTAGATCTTAACTAAGTGATCTGCACTCTTAATACATGCTTAATAAAAAATATGCATTTCTGTATATCTTAACTCTACGATCTATACTTCTACTATACTTCGAATATAATACACATATTGCTAGATTTTAACTTTATGATCTGGGAAAGATTCGATCTCTACTCTTTAAATATCGGTAAATCTTAACTATATGATTTTTTATTTTAATATATGCCTAATATTATATTAAATATATATTTCTGTAGATCTAAACTATACGATCTCTATTCCTACTATATAGTTTAGATCTACAGAAATATATATTTAATATTAGGCATATATTAGCTACATGCTCTCAATTTTATTTATGCATAACTGAACAATAGAGGAGCTTTAGCCGACCGACGAATGCCGACGGCAATTCGAGCTGTGGAGATAGGAACTCACCTTGGAGCAGGCGATTCTCGGCATCCGTAAAGCTGAGCACCCAGGCGTCGCCCTCCATGGCGGAGTTCTTGCCCTGGAGCGCGATGCACTCCTTGGAGAGCATGTCGAAGCCCTCAGTCTTAACCTCTGCAACGATGTTGGGATGGGGCCAGGGTATACCCGGCAGGGGCCAGTGGGAGGCCGAGCGCGGCCACAGTCCGGCGCACTTGAAGGCGGGCGTGATTTGGACAATGATGCGCTCCCGGATTCGCAGCTTCACCTCCGTGGTATCGGCGATCATCTTGACGATGTCCCGATAGGCGCACTTATCGCACGCCTGGGCCACCAACGTCTGGAACCGGGAGCGAATCTTGCGGGCCGACAGATAGCCGGATGCGGTGATGAACTCCACCCACAGGGACATCGAACGCTTCCGTCCGTCGCTCAGCTTGAGCACCGCACAGCCCGGCAGAGTGCCGTCATCCACGAAGTTGAGGACGCCCATCTGGTTGAGGTAGATGATGATTTCGAACTCTGTGGGTGAGATCACTTCGAGGCCCTCGAAGCGGCCGTTGTAGTCGTTGAGGGAGGAGATGAAGCGCGGCTCCTGCACCTCCACCTCCTTGAGCACGTCCTGCACGATCCGGCAGACCTCCTGGATCTGTTTGTGGATCTGCGCCTTCCTCACCTGCACCCGATCGGCGCAATATTTGTTCATCTGATACACCATCTTGGACTGTGCCGCGATCATGTCCGACGGCACCAGCATTATGGACCCGGGCGACGACGTGGTGGCGGTTTCTCAACTTTCTTTCTTTGATGATCAACTAATTGCAATTACTTTCAATTACTTTCTATTAGGAACTGTTATTAAAGCAGATCTTTGCTCTCACACTTTACACACTTTTTTTCTTTCTTTTCTTGCTTGTTGCTTCTCTAATTTGTTATTTTCACCATAAAAAAATGATAACAAAATGCAATTGTTTAAATTTGACTTTTCGTTTTTGTTATTCTTGTTTATTTTTTGTTTTTTTTTTTTCTTTTTTGCGAACGGAGGCGGCGGCTTTTTGTTACTGTCACGGTTTCACTTCAAGTCACAGTTTCGCACGCGTCGCAGTCGCAGTCACAGTCACAGTCACAGTCGCAGTCAACTCGCTTTCGCGTGTACTCGCGCCATCAACTCCAAGACATTGACTGATTTTGTATGGCGTGCACGCCGCAAGAAAAGTATCTTTGGCAGCCACAGTCGCAGCCACAGTCGCAGCCGCAGTCGCAGTCGCAGCGCTGCCCAGTCTCCATCTCGCCGCAACTCCCCAATGAGCGGCAGGCAGCAGCGAGTGCGAACGAGCCGGGTAGTGCGCAACGATGTTTAGCCGCTTGGCCGCTGCCTTATTGCTGTGCGCTCTCTCGCTCGCTCTCTCACGCTCGCTCTGGCGCTGCGAGAGCGTGCATAATGGCTGAGCAGCGTGCTCAGCTACAATACGTGAATGCATGTGCGAGTGTGTGTATGTGTGTGTGTGCGCGCTATTGTGTTCGCGTTTGTGTGCTTGTTTAATGCTCTTTTGATTGTTTGTTTGTTTAATAAAGGGCTCTGTAATGGCGACCACACTGGGTGAGAGAGGGAGAGCACGCTGGTCGAGAGAGCGCCAGACTTTTGCTTTAGCAATTTCACTTTCACTCATTCTAAACACACGCACACTCTCTCACCCCGGAAATGCAACCCCTTCCAGCCCATCGTTTTGCCGCTTTATGTTTTCATTTGCTTCTGTTGCTGCTGCCGTTTAGCTCCGCCCCTTTTGCGCTCTCACACACACAGAGAGAGAGGCAGCCGGCACACAGATAAGCACCAATACACAAGCAGGAGTGTTTTGGCTGTGTTTACTTGGGGGTTGACTTGTGGGTGTTGCTAGTTGTTGTTGACTGCTATTCGCATTACAGTTAAATAAATAACATAAACAGCGGCCTTACAGTGCCCATTAACATGCGTGATTTATGTTAAAACGTCTGCTAGCAAATCTAGCAGCAAATACAGTAAATACAAAAAATGCTTGGCAAGTAGACGTAATATATGAACCGGAATTACATTTACTTACATTATTTCTATGCAGAAAAGCTCTTTAGAATTTAGTCACGTTGCTAGAGCTTACCTTGAAACGAACCTTAAACGAAACGTGGTTGAAAAATACAAAATATAATCAATATAATATAATATAAAAAGATAAATAATATTAATTCATTTTTATTTATTAAATTAAAATTATTTGAAGTTAATTATTTTAATTAGCGAGTGCTTACTGTATGTACATGCATAAAAAGATCTATGGATAAGGGTGGACCTTGACACATGTGATTTATGCTTATGCTTCTGTAAGCAACCCTTAACTATAATTAATGTAAGCATAAAAAGGCGGAATTCAATCTAAAAATATAGTTGATTAATACATACTTCTAAGACTATTTTTATTAGAATATATTTATATATAACAAAAACTTGCATAGCCATATATGTAGATACAAAAAAAGGGAAAAAAGGAATAAAATACTTTAAGTTTTAACTATTTGAAAATAACTGTTAAATTTAATGGGAGAGTCATTTTATTTAAATGAATATTCTAATATTTATAGATTCATATACATATATGTTATGTATGTATATATTCTTAATCCCTTAAATAACAAAAGTATGTAAAATATATCCAGGCTTAAAGTAGCTGAAGACTTTATATATATATATTAGTAGTATAGTATATTCTAATCGATTTCCCATTCCATGCATTGCATGCTAATTTCGGCCATTACGGAAAAGCAACATCCTCTGAAGTTTTGAACTTCTTTATAGGCTTTCCTTATGCTACAGCTAAACCGTATTAATGCACATCTAATGTGATTAATGGACGCCTAACACGAGCTGCCGAGGGGGTGGAGAACAACAAAGAAATCGAGACAGAGAGCGAGACAAAGAGAGAATGAGAGAGAGGAAGGGAGGGGAGTGGTAGCTGGTGTCATATCCAGCTTTTTAATGCGCAGAGTCTGGCAAACATTAAGTTCCACTTTAGAGAGTGGCAAACAAATTATTATGTATAATTCAGTTTTGAACTGTGTGCCGGAACCTGCATTAAGATAAAGCTAATTAACACCTCTAGACCAGGCCAGGAGACTTTGGAGTCCGTGACCGGGTGCGGGGCAAGATGTTCTTGCCACATGCGTCTATCATTTTTCTTTGCAGATAAGAGCAACTAAAATGGAATCGAATGGAGTTGTTATACCCTGTACCCGTTGAAAATGGTGAAACAGGGCATAATGCTTATGTACAAATTTATGTAACAGGCAGAAGGAGGCGTGGCATAGATCGGCATCAACAGCCGAGTCGATTCAGCCCTACCGATCTGTCTGTCTGCCTGTCAGTATACATGTACGAATGCGTCGATCTCAGGATCTACAGGAGCTAGAGACTTGAAATCTTATATGTAGATTCTCCTATAGAACGCCCATCTTGAGTTTCTTTTAGATAATTGATAGCTCTTTCCGTTTGCTTGTTATCGTTAACACGTTTTAGTTTTTTGAACACATCTCCTTCATCTTAAGAACTAGAAGTATCAGACTTACTATATATATATTTGGCATACTTTACATTTGAATTCTTCATATTCCACAAATGTAATTAAGATCGGATCATAAAGAAAAAAATTATGGTTATGCTTTGTGCACAGAGTTCAGGGTATCTCTTAGTCGAGCACATTCGACTAGAGGGTTTCTTACTTTGTTTTTTGAGGGTTCCTCACGTAAGAGATGGTATAGGGGAACCTCTCCGGTTGCATGTCATCGAGTATGGAAATGAGTTTCTCAGATAATGTGCGAGAGAGAAATGCGCTGGGAATCGCTTTAATGGCCGCGTAAATGTGGAAAATTATCAAAGGGACACGAACTTAATTGCGTCCATTATCGGACCTTTATGGCCATATAAATTGAAACTGAATTATGCAAACGTTCCGACCGATTCCCATAGCACACACACAGAGACACACAGAGATCTTCATTAGCCGACTCCATTTAAAGGTGTCCCTCCGCCCGCCCCGTCAAGGTCGTCGGAACTGTATCGGATAAAGATAAAGCCCAATCGATGCTGCAACTCGATTTATGCAAGTCACGCAGCTCGATCGCTCACCGTTAAAAGGAGGCTGCACGGTAGTCGTTCCATTTAATTAAATTGTGTATGTTGTGCGTGTGTGTGTATGTGTGTATGTGTTTGAGTGTGTGTGTGTGTCCCTGTTGACGGGACGACTTCATTCGCGGCGGTTGCCACTTATCAGCAGCACGAGATCTGCCATGATGAGCTCCTCCTCCAGCTCCTGCTCCAGCTCCAGCTGCTGCTCCTACTCCAGCTCCTGTTGCTGCTTCTGCTGCTTCTGCTGCTCCTGCTGCTCCTTGGCACATACGCTTTATAGTTCTGGCCAGGCCAAATGAGCAAATGGCGGAAAATTAAGCCAGCGGCAGAGACGAAAGCGGAGAGCTGAAAGCAGGGGCGAGCGATTGCAATCGCAACATTGCTGGACACCAGCAGCAGCAACATCAGTAACAGCAACTTCGGCAGCAACAGCGGCAGCTGCAGCTGCAACATGGCCACAACATGCTGCCTCCGTTGCAGCAACGGCTGCCTCTTTGTTTTGTTTTTCGTGTCCACTTTGTGGTGACACTTGCCACTTCGACATGTTCATTTCGGCTGCCACGTCGACTGTGCCCGACTTGGGCAATACCCTAAGCCCTACTCCTCGCTAGACAATTCAATTGCCATCGCTTTCAGAAATCTCAGCTGAGATAACGCCTGAAAATGATTATTTTCTACAGGGTATCGCGTTCAAAAGCTTGTATTTCAAAATTTGAGTCTCTCAGTTTCGTAGTTCCCGAGATCGAAGCGTTAATGTAGATGGAGGAAAGAACCGCACTCCATCAACCCCAAACTTATTTACCTTATTTCTGATTTTCAAAGGATACAGAGTATTTGGTGAGTTCTCCAGTAAAATAATTTATAGAAGAAATAACATACACGTGCACAAAACTAATATACCCTATTTCCCCAATTTTCAATAGATACACGGTATTTGTTGACTGCCCCAGTTAAATAATTTATATAAATATGTTGCAAGAAGTAGTAACGAAGTATCCAAAAAGACACCTTACAGGGTTTCCACTGTAATAATGCAAGAATTTTTGGATGAAGTTGAACAAATACAGATGTAGTTCATACAATAAAAGTGCATTGCACTTTGACCTATGCTAGGATAAAATTTCGAAAAGGAAAAAGTATTCAAATAGTTGAGGCAGAAGTTAACTGTACTTGAGAAAAACCTAGCAACCTGGTTCAAGTTCCAGACTAATAAAGGTCTAAAGAATTATCATAGACAAGGTCCAAATAGGCGAAGAACTTGCCAGACTTCATAAAGCTATGGGTAATGTCAAAATAGTTTGAATATTTTCAACACTAATATATATTGTAGTTAAAGAAAAAAGTAAAAGAAGCATATTAGCTTCTCGGCTTGTTTGTGTTGAATTCATCTATAGAGTAATTTATAGGGTGTACAAATTTGAATTTATCATTAGGGTATATTTTGTTTAGGCTTGACTGTGTTTGATAAACATTAATTTGATGAAAATTGATAAAAAAAAAATTTCAGCTCTATTATTAAGCTCTTAAGTTTCTTAAAGGCAGACTCTATTGTATCATAAACTAAATAAACGTTAGAAAAGATTTTTTTAGGATTCTATTTGTCAGTTCTTTATAATCCTGCGAATATTTTGTGTCTTTTTCTTCCTTGCTAATTCACAGCGCTTAAAGAAAGCCGAATTTCTATAAGAAATTTCATAAATTTAAAGTCCATCATATCATATACCATATAAGCGTTACGCAAGTCTTACACAAAGCTACTCGAAATTCTCCTTTCTCATTGTTATGGCTCTCTCTAGAGCCTACTAAAGCAAGTCTAATTTCCATTGTATCTCTATCTCTATCTTTCACTTCCTGCACCTTTGGGAGAGTATCAGGCAGTCGGTGGCACTCGCGGAGCGTTTTGGTGTGTGCTTCGGTGCTTGTCATATTCTAATCTCCATTTGGGGCACTCCGCAGCTTCCAGCTTCCAGCTTCCAGCTACAAAAAGAATCACAATCAGATCGATCGTAAAAGCAAGAAGAAGCAGAAGCAGAATCAGAAGCAGAAGCAGAAGAGGCATGCAACTAAAACAGAAGCGAGCCTTAATTGGGGCACCGCTCGAAATGGCATCTAAAATCCGACTTATTGACAATATCGTAAGATGTGGAGATGTGGAGATGTGGAGAGAGTTCTTTCAATGTCATTTGTGGCAGGCAACCCATTTCAAAGCCGCAACACACACACGCACACATGTATAGAAAAGGGGCACGATCATCGATCATTTTCCAATTGAGCTCCGATAATCTACGGAGCTGCCATCACGGATTGCGTTTCATTGTGCAGTCGAGTTTGTCATTCGATATGATGGCAACGCTGACAGCAGATGAAGATGAAGAAGAAGCAGCAGCAGCAGCAGCAGCAGCAGCAGAGGAAGAGCAGGCGAGGGTTGGATTAGCGGAGGAGTCGTTGCTGGCGACATTTGACCTGAGCGCCAGTTGCTGTGCCATGTGCAAAGGTCAGACAGTTGCAAGCAACAGCAGCAACAGCAATAGCAACAGCAAAAGCAACAGCGACAGCGACTGCAGCAGAGGCAGCGGCAGAGGGCATTGGCATTAGCATTTTACCTGTCTTGTCGGGCTGGCCAAGTGGCGCCTGCATCCCGTCGCGCGTTGTCTGCATATGCGGAATATGCGTGAGCGTGGGGCATGCAACAACAGCAACGCCAACAAGCCGATGAAGAAGAAGATGAAGACAAAGATGAAGAAGAAGAAGAGAGGCAGAGTCGCAGCAGTCTTTTTGGACAGCGACTGCCTCGTGTCCAGACATTCAAATCAGTGCCAGGTTTCAGCTGAGAATTATCCCTAGTCGCAGTTGCAACCTGCCCCTGCCCCTTCCCCTGCACCCTCACCTCACCTCACCTGTGTGGCACACACACACATACACACGCACACACAGTCGCAGCGACATGCGGTTAAATATGCTTAAGTTTTTGCCGCGGACAACTTGAAATTAAGTTTATGCCACAGATGCAGCAGTTGCCACAGTTGCCACAGTTGCACGTTCCCTGTTTGCTGCCTCCAGTTGGGCTCCCATGCAGTTACCTTAATTTATATATTGTTTGGCCCTCTCTGCAAATATCGGCTGCTTTTTCTGCCTGTGCTTAATGCAGCTTCTTAGCCATTATCCATTCATTATGACCATTAGGCTTTGTATCACTCCCTCCCCTCTCCCTCTCCCTCTATCCCTCTCCCTCTCTCTCTATCCCTCTCCCTCGCTCATGTCTGTGATTAATTCCCCTCTGTACCACATAACATCAATTGGAACCACTTCGCATTCTTTTCCATGTCATCGGCCTGCAAAAAAAAAAAATTCTTAAGTGCATCCACACTTAAATAAGGGTTTATCCGGCGTTGCGCGGCTCAAGCTTCATTCCATTCAAATTGCTAGCAAAATGTTAATTGTACCAAAAACTATTTATCTCACGCTTAGAGAAATTATCAAGTAATTGTTGCTTAACTTGAGAATAAATTATTAAAAAAATGTTCTTAAGAAAAATATTTCTTGGCATATGAACAAAATCCTAAGTTCAATATTTTCTATGTTTAATTTTCAGACTTTAAATCAGATCTAAAAAAAAAAAATTTATAAAAAAAGTATGCTGACCTTGATTTATCATTAATTACATTTATATGCATTTTTCTAACAGATTGTTCCAATAATTGCGGTTTTAATGATATAATAAAAGTCTTGGAATATAGTTGCAAACTGTATTTTTTGTATATCTGAAAAAAAAAAACAAAACATTTCACTTAACTCATAACTCGATCGACGTTTTCTATATAACTTTATGATATAGTAGTTTTGATAGATCGGAAAATTTTGTCTAAAGTTGTTATTAATTTTCCTATAGCAATTAATTTTATAATGCTATTATATAGAGTAGTCCGATCCCACTATGTACAAGGATGGCAAAAAGTATCTAAAAGCAGAATAAAAGATTAGACTCAACTACCTACAATTGAAAGACAACACACTATAATACTTTACTACTGATAATGTAAATACAGTTTAGCTTTATGTCATATAGCATATATATGTGGAGTAGATCAGATATATGTGACAGCATATATAGAGTAGTTATGTAGCAATCAGCTTCTTGTGCTACGTTTGCCATAACCGTAATTAGCCGCTTTAATGGATCATCTTTAACTTTAACTGGACGTACAGTGGACTCTCAATACAGTTGACAACGACAACAAAAATAAGAGATTTCGTTTTTTTCCCGCTCAACTGCACAGAGAATCCGGCTTATCTCATCCTGTGCTTAAATTATGGCAGAGAAATCGACGACAGCCTCTGCGAAACTCTGGCTTAATAATATCCCTAACCGCAGACCCCTTGCCCCCTTTCCCATCCCCTAATAAAAAGCATTTTGGATGAATCGTGTGATAATTTAAGCAGAGGATCGTGCGACATGGCATGGATGAGCCATTAGCCATTAGCTGGAGGCGCCTCAGCAGCGCAGAAAGAGAGACCAGGAGAGAGTGTGAGAGAGAGGGAGAGATAAGGTGGAAGCTGGGCATAAACATGAATATGCTATTATGGCCAGTTCTTGAAGCACTTTGGGTGTTATCCTCGCTGATTAAAAGGAGCCCCAAGTCGAAGCGAAGTATTTGTTTATTCAATTAAAACCCACCTCGAATATCCATCAAAAAGAGCAGACAGACAGAGAGAGAGAGAGAGAGAGAGAGAGAGAGAGAGTGAGACAGAGAGAGTGAGGGAGGGAGGGAGCGGCAGTTGGTGGAATGCTAAGCCATAATCTGAATGCCCGATCGAAGATTTCCCAACATAAACTCAACGAATTGATGGCCATAAAAACATGTCCCCGATCGTATTCAAAAAGTGTTTATTTTGATGGCCACCACAGTTGGGGCCGCTAATTAGGACGTGCTGCAAGCTCCAACATGGCTCCCCACTCCACTTCCCTTCACTCCCCTTCACACCCCTCCACTCCGATCTTCGCCACAGCAATCTCTAAGCCCAGATCCGAATCCAACTTCGACTTCGCCTTCGTATCATTAAAATCAAAATGAAAATCATGCAAACGTTTAACAGCGCCACAAAACTTGTCGCCCCTCGATATCTGGGCAGGGGGGCGTGGCACTGTTGGCTGGGTTCGAAGGGGGCTGCTCTATTGGCTCGTAAAAACGCGCCGTTACAAGCAGTTGGCACTTGGCAGTTGGCAGTTGGCAGTTGGCCCATAAACTTTATAAACTGATTGCCCAGTTTCTTCACCATTGCAAACTTGACTTGTCATACCCTGTAAACTTAGTTCAAGCAGTGGGTATGCTGTGCTGTTGATGTATTCATATTTATTTATATATAAACAATATACATAAACTGATTGCCCAGTTTTTAGCATTGCTTTCTTGACTTTTGATACCCTGTAAATGCAATTCAAGGATTGGGTACATTGTGCTGTTGCTTTCTTCGTATTTTAACTGATTGCCCAGTTTATTTAGCATTGCCAACTTGAATTTTGATACCCTTTAAAAATAAATTTAAGAGTGGGTGTACTGTGCTGTTGTTGTCTTCATATATAAATATGCATATATACCTAATCAAAGTGTATAAACCGATTATCAACTTAAGCAATTTCCACTTAAGCTACCCTGTTTTTTAAATTTTTTGATGGGGTATATTGTGCTAGCACCAGTTGTTCTCTTCATATATAGTTTTTTATATACTCTTATAAGAAACTTTTCAAACAGATTGCTTCTGTGAGCAAGCTAGACTTTCACTACCCTGTAAAAGTTTAAACAGTGAGTATACTGTTCTAAAGTACTTTTTTCTATTTCACTTAATATCTACAGAATAAAACATATTCATGACATTTTAAACTGATTTGGACTGCATAAGTGACTTTGTATACTCTATTATTTCAGGCATTAGTGTGGGTATATTCACCTGTTGATATCTTATTATAAATATATATATATAATCATATAACAAAAAATTATAAGCTGATTACAAAGTTTGTTTCCTATTTCAAACATGCTTTTGATACCCTTTAAAAAAAAGCTTTAAGAGTGGGTATAAAGTGCAGAAACTATGAAAGAGTTCGTTACTTTCTAAAAATTCTAAAAATAATTACAGTTTTATATGTATATAACTTATGGATAATATTAAACTAAATAAACTATATTAGAACGAAATTTGATGAGAAAAAGCAGAAATTGTATTGCTTTTTACATTATTTCCGTGTATTGGTTTTTTTTTTAAACAGTTTTCGAAATACAAAAAAGAGGATATCTTAAAGTCGAGCTTCAAAATGCTTCCACTGATTTGTCTTTTCTTCGTGTAATTTTTGTTGTTGCTCTTTCAATAAATGGCTCACAATTTGTAATTGAATGCATGTAAATTGATTTCGACTGCCAACAGTCGTAATATCAAAGGCTTTATGGCCCCAATGGCGGGAAATGTCAACGAGCCAGGCCCAAAAACTTGGCCAACAACAGAAACAAGTAAGAAAGAAAGAAACAGTTAAGAGCTGAATGATGCGCATGTGCTAAATATTATCGCCAAGTACACTTTAGGCCATTAGCAGCCCATTTAGGCGACGGCTAACTGGACACCAGCCCTAACTCCAGCTCCAGCTCCAACTCCAACTCCAACTCCAGCTCCAGCTTCAGCTTCAGCTCCAACTCCAACTCCAGCTCCGACTCCAGTTCCGACTTGGAATGAGATAATTTTGTGAGAGCTGCGCGGGTTGTTATCTTGAATTATGTCAGTTTTGTAATTTTATGCGAATCTTGTTAAATGTGCTGCAGTCTATCTCCCTCTCACTCCCCCTCTCTCAGTGTCTCTTTCTCTCACTCTTTTCCTTGGCTTGGGTACACGCACGCAACTGGCACGCAACGAAAGACTTAGGCAACGAACTTGCGGCAGACAGCTGCATGCAACGCCGTGCCACAAATGACCATGAAATTGAGCATTGCAAAAACAACAGTAACAAGAACAACAACAACAACAACTGTCAACTCGAAGGCAACAAAAACAAAGTCAAGCTGCGTCGCATTGGCTATCAAAATATTGACAACAAAAGAAAAAGGAAAAAACGTTTAAGGATCCAGAAATAAAACTTAACGAAATTTTATTTTATATTTGCATAAGGATTTACACCTGATTTCGTATAACTATAGACATATACATAGTATATATGGGTGTGCTTATCTATATAGGTACACCTAATATAAGATTGTGATTCACATTTGCTTCCAAATAAATCAGGTATATATTTATATAAATATATATATATATCTTTACGCTAAATATTGGATTGTCCTGTGATAAACTTGCATTACTGTCCAATATTTATGTTGCAACTTAATCGATATTTACCAACACTACAGCTGTAGTGCTGCTTTAATGGGTGGATTGGATGGATTGCATGGAAAATGTTTGCTGAAGAGAATAAAGAGAATTCAGATAGCATGAATTCATATCCTATATATCCTAAAATATATAGTTCACTAGCCCTACGGAACTTGGTTATCCTTTGAGTTATATTAATGGAACTCGATATAGCAGCTAAGTTATTCTTAATCTTAAGCGCAGATCGAACATATACTAAAACCAAGCAGATCGTAGTACATATATAGGATATATTGGATCTCTCACACTGTGTTAAACGAATTTATTAAAGCTGAAAATCAAACATAAATGAAAAGCAATCAGATCTTCTACCTGTATAGGAACAGGATTATTCCTCTAGTTACAAATTGGTACAGCTGCTTCTTATAGCAGTAGATCAAACATATGCTAAAACCAAATACAACGTTTATACACATCATATAGCTCCCATATTGTACAGGTATACTTTAAATGTTGTTCAATTGATTTCTTTTGTTTATCTGGGCATTAAAACTTCGGCACCCCCAATGATATATATATATATATATATGTGCGAATTAATCATATTTCCTTAAAGATGTTTTTCAGTGTGTGTTTTGGCGCCGTCTTCAAAATCGCATAAATTGCGGTTATTAACGCGCGCTTAGGCCACAACTCATGTCAAAATGTATCAATGGGTTCCATATGGGGAATATTTTTATTTCTGCGCGGCGTTCGGCGTTCGGAGTTCGGCGTTCGGGAAAATAAAAAGCAATAAAGGCCCAGCTGCAGGCGAGGTACGCTGCCTCCATAGGATAAATTATTTCGGGACAAGCAAAATATCACTTCGATTAATTCAAACAAAGGCGAACGCAAAGTTTGAACTGCAACACGGGTTCGAATCCCCGTTCGACTCCCCGCACCAAAAGCCGCGCCCAATGCAAATAGAGTTCGCATTATCCAAGAAAAAAAAAAAAAACAATAACTGAAAGAGAGAAAAATTAACACAGGCATCGGTAAATTCCCGGCGGCCAGAGAAGGATAAAACACAAAAAAAAAGAAGAAGAAACTGAAGAAGAGGAGAAAAAGTCAGTCGTACGACTTGTTTATTTGGTATTGAGCTTAATTTGGACATGATAAGTTGCTTGGACGGCGTCGCCGGCATCGGTCGGCTCTGCCTTTCAAGTCTCTCTTCGGTCTTTACAATCCAATTGATGTTTTACTTCACCAGCCGGCACTGAGAGCGAGCGAGATGGCACTACTGATCACTACTGATCGCACTTTCAGAGATCGGAAGTACGCCCCGAAGTATTCGTTGGAATTGCTCCTAAATGTTCGTTTAGGTATTGTTTGAGTGATCAACTAGCATGATTACTGATCACTGATGATCAGCAAAGATCAGGACTGATCGGTACTTTCAGCACTCATCACAATCAAGATGAGGCGTAAACCTCAATTGCTACTAAGTTTTCTTTTGGATATTGTATTGAAGATTCACTAATATTTCATTGATTTATATTGATCATTGATCAGCTCTAATCACATTGCTGACACAATGATCGTACCTTCACAAATTGATAGCTAAAAAGAAGTACGATAAGAAATAGATGGTGAAATTGACGATCGAATTGCTATTAGGAATTGTATATGCGTTCAATTGATCGCAGATCAGCTTTGATTTACTTTGATCGTAAATCCAGAAATAAACTAAAGATGCAAAAAAATCGGTAAATAAGGATAAAATTTATGAAAACTTACAATAAAGTTCCTGGAATGTGAAGATCAAGGAAATCTATTATAATATAAGATCCCTTTTCGATCTAGAATGCGATCGGTAGTTAAAGTGCTTGTCAACTTTGAAAGAAACTCAAGCAAGCGAATTCCAGCGTTTGTTACTTAAACCAAAGTTCGACGCTATTCAATAACTATATATTTATATATACACATATTTAAATATATACTTATTATATAAATGATGAACGATCGCTGTTGACTGCGATCGCATGAAGCGCCTCTTCACAGTAAAAGTGTTTTAAATTGCGTAGCCGAAACACACGAAAGAAGAAGAAAAAAATGAGAACAAAGCAATTTAGAGCAATTTCGATTAAAATCAATATTTACAAGTCACGAGCGCCATGGACGAGGTATATATCTTGACAAAGTCTGGGTGGCTCGAGCACCTAGGTGAATGCGACGGCGGGTTGCGGGGTCGACGGGTCGTCCGGTGCGAGAGGTGGGTGGGACGAACGAGGTAAAAATTACGAATTTATACATTGAAAGTTATAAATAATGTGACGATGACAGAGACGGGGACAACACTCACACACACGCACACCGCTGAAAAGCGAATAAAGTGGGATATGCTCAAATTGTAGATACTCTGTATATAGTATTAAACTCATTCGATGCGTTTTTATTTTACTATTTCTAGTATTATATCAAATATCATATTATATTATCTATTAGGTATATTATCGATAGGTTTTACCGATATTATCAATAAACGATACTTGACGTCAACAGTATTTTCCTTTAATATTTTGTGTCTAGATTTTATAAATTAATAGATGTATTGACTTGTCGATTATTTGTGAATTAATATATGCTATCGAAAACATATGTACTATCGATAACATACACTATTAATAAAAATATACAATCTATCAGTTTTCATTATTTACTCCGCTTGCCAAAATAACTTTACAGGGTATTTCAGAGTCGAGCAAGGAGTTGGGGCTAGAAAAAGAGCCTCAGATACCGCTGACACTGCTTGGTCTTGTGTTCTGCGTCTTTCGTGCTGCGATCTGAAATAAACAAGGCGGTTGCCCCAAGGCGGCTGACGTTCAACTTTTGGATGGCAGCGGGTACGGCAGGTACGGCAGGTACTTGGAATCGAAGTCAGTTGCTGGTTTGTCCTAAAGAGCTGTTGATGCGTTCCACTGCCAGAGAGCCAGCCTGTTGATGTTGGCTGGTTAGCTGGTTAGCTGGCTGCTTGGTTAGCCTGGTTGGGCCTTGCTTGGTGTCTGGTGTCTGGTGTTGTTGGTTTGCTTTGGTAATCACCTTTTGTTATAAACACTGTAATTAGGGCTTCATTAAAAGGGTGGTCCCCGCTTGTCTTCGCCTGGCAAGCCAAACGGACGGCTGAACGTTGATTGAAAACGTTCCGTTCCTTTCCTTTCCGTACCTTACCTTTCCTTTCCTTTCCTATTCGTCCGGTATCGGTCGGTGGGGCAGGGATCTGTACGGGTACGGCCATGTAGCGCCGATCAACAAGCGTGCCACGCCCACAGCGCACGCCTCATAAATAATAAGTGAAATGTGCGTGCGGCCCGCACGATATGTACCCACAAGTCCCCGACACAGTGGTACGCAAGTTCTCAACTTCAAAACGGAACAGCTACCGCTTACTTTTCTTCAAGCGCAACACCCTATAGAGAATATTTGAGCGACATTAGCAAAGGTAAATATTCACCATCGCGCATTAATTTTTCCCATGCTTGGCTCCACTGTGCGATCTGGTCAGCGCAGAGCTAAACAAATAGCGAGCCCAACATAATTATAGCGTGCGCAAAGTGTTTTTTAAGAAAGGGCGGACAGTTGCCTCGCAGTTTATTCACCTGCCATCCCACTCTGGGGCTGCGGACCCACCGCAACGAACAAATTTCACGCCTGGCAGCTATTTGCGAAAAATATACAAAAAAAAATCACGGGCCTAACGGCGCAGGAATGCCTGCGAGATACCCTGTACGGAGTAGGAAGCCAACCGCATTTAAGGCTGACCTTAGAGGTAGTGCTCTATATATTAAAGACTTACAATACATAGAACACATCCCATATAACAAAGTAAAAATTCTTCTTCTTCTTCTTCTCATAAGAAAGACTAGATAAATGTTTTTCAATAGCTTTTCTGCCTCTTACTATATAGATGATATACACTAATGCTACCCACATTCAATAAGAAATACAACAGGGTATCAAAGGACAGCCTCGCTTGTTGTTTGCTCTGGATAAACGCTGATAATTAAAATGCCATCAGGTAGGTATGTGACGTCACAGCAGCTGAGTCAATGTACCTGTGCACCAGTTGGCAATTGATCGGCCGATCGGTTGATCGAGTGCGTTCGATAAGACAACCGAGTGGAAGGTAAGAAAGAACAAACTGTCACCGACATTTGTCGTTGAGAACCCTCTCAATGAGCATATGATTTATTCACTTGTGCGTTTCTGCGGGCCAACCTGTTCGACCTAGGGAATGGGCATCGAGCTAGACCCGAGATAGATCGTTTTGATATCAGGGCCAAGCGGGACGGAACAGGGGAATCGCGTCTAAAGTATCTCTGAAAAATTAGCTGATGTTGACTTCAAGCTGTAGCAGATGAAAGTCCTAAATGAAAGGTCTTCAGTTTCACTGTAGGTAAGTGATATTTTTTTTTAAGTCTTTCTGCATAGTTCAAATATATATGCGGACAACACAATGTTGGAGTCTATTAAAATATATAATATATATACATATATCGAAACTTAAAGGAAACCAACAAGATGCAAATTCCAATTAAATGTTAAGGTACTACCATATTTCAGATATGAATGTAGTAATAAATAATAAGAAGTTACTCCATTTAGCCTTAACAATTCGCACATGTTTTTCAACACTGTTCGTTGGGTGAGGCTTCGATTAATTGTTGTTGCTTGATTCAATGATTGAGTTTGCCTTTTTGTCAGTTCATTATGAATGTTGTTGTTGTTGTTGTTGTTGTTACTATTGTAGTAATTGTTTGTTGTTGCTGTTTCTTTGTTTGTCTTGGAACTCAGCGGGTAGTCCAGCTGATGACCCATTGATAAGCGACTGGCGACTGGCGCCTGCGCAAATGTCGGTCGATCAACGCGACGAACTCTCGAGTTGGCAGTTGGAATTGGAATTGGAGACGGACGCGGAATCGTAGTTGGAGTTGATGTTGATGTTGGGGGGGCCAATAGGAAGAACAATGTGTCATTTTAATGTTGATCAAAATGATTTTTATTGCGGCCATTCGAGGGAATTTGTATATCATGTTGTATCGGTTGTTCGGCTGTGGCCAACCGGGGAGGCGCGTTGTCACGGTTTCTCCGACTCCGACTCCGACTCCGGCTCCGCCTCCGCCTTCGTCTTCGCCTCTGCCTTCATTGCCCGCAGGGCCATAAACATTTATTGGTTACGGCTCATTTGGGAGGGCACAAAACAAATAAACAGTCGAAACAGACACATGGAAAACCACCTGACGCATGCCAGCCGCATGCAAAGTTCGAACCTCCGTTCTTCAGGTGTAGAGCTCTTGAGCTCTGGAGCTCTTCGGGTTCATCCTTTCACTTTTAATGAACCTAATGAACAGCCGCATAAATCATCATTGGAGAAGCCACAAGAAATGTCGTTAGTTTGTCGCGCTCATTAATGGGCCAGCCCTCTAGGGGGCAGCCCGTAGACGCCGTCGAGCTCTACCTTTACCTCTCTACCTGGCTAACTGGCTGGCTAACTGGCTGGCTGGCTGGACCCTACCTATTCATAATGTATGCTGTGTAGTTTAGCTGCCACGCCCATTGAGCTGCAGTAGCATTTGGCCCACGGTTCACGGTTCACGCTTCACGACAACATTGTGAATTGTATGGCTATTAATCTATTGTTATGGGCCACTCGGAAATTAACTTGCCACATCATTTCTTAGAGTCGACTCAATTGGCCTGCGGCCTGCTCCCGTTGAGAGCCGCAGGTGCAATCAACTTATTTAATTTGTTTATACAGAGCTGAGAGAGTTTTCTGGATTTCCATTTGGAGTTGCAGTTGAAGCTGAAGCTGAAGCTGAAGCTGAAGTTGAAGTTGAAGTTGAGTGTTTATTTGGGCTGAGGTTTCGGTTTATAATGTTCTGCCCAATAAATGGAATAGATCTCAAATTAGGGCAGAGGTGTGCCCTAGTTAGAGTAGATATTAGTGCTGTAATGTAGAATATTACCTAAGAGCTAGTTAAATTTATAAATTTCAACTCGTTAACTTCCGTAGAACCCAAGTTATGATAAGCCTAGTAGGTCTATGCTCCATGCTTAGCTAGTTAGGGCATACCAAAAGAGTTGTAAAGGTAGTATTGAAAAAAATGTCTTGATTCGATTATCTGAAAGCTCATTAAAGCAAAAAATAGGCGCATCTATTAGATGTCCCCCTACCAGACAAGTTGGGCATCTAAAACCTTGGTAGAACATATTTCGCTGATGTCTTAAGCATTTCTCCTCCATTGTTAAGCTGTGCGATGCATTATCCTATTTATTAGAACAGCTGTGGCAATAACAACAGCAACGCCCCGATACGGCGTGGAGAGGGCGAGAGCTACCGGAACAAAGGTTGAACAATAGGTCCATTGTGGTCATCAAAAACAAAAAAAAAAAGGAAGAAAAAAAAGTGGCAAATGCGAGTGTACAGCAATTGTTGAAGGCTCGCTGCTTATCGGGCTTGTTAATCAGTTTACATCGGGCTTCGCTGACTTTGCTCAATGAAGGTACCGACCTTCTCTCTTTCCTTCTCCCTCTCCCTCTCCCGCTCACTGATGCCGATGCCGATGGCGATGGCGATGGCGATTGCGATTGGGTACCCTCTGACCGTACTCGAATTTGAACTTTGGTTTTAGGTTACCATCAAAAATGATGCACAGATTTGACACGTGATTAGAAAACATAGAGTTTGAAGTGCCGTTACGGCTCGCCTGTTGTGGTTGGTACCCACCAGGTGGTACAAATGTACCGAAACGGGTACATCATGGAACATTAGCTCTATGTTGTAGTACCAAAGTTCGCATTTCTTGGATTAATTTTGATTCATTAAGACAATCTATAATACATCGTGGTACCTTAAAATAGTGTCGAATGAAGTTAGACTCTAAAAGCTATTTAGCTACCCTATAAAATATCTTATACAGCTTCTAACCAACTAAGCATACCCTGGACACACGCTCAATTTGCATCATTGCTCACCTTTCATTCATTATGTACATTCCATGACAATCTATGGTACATCGTGGTACCTACACGGTATTCCGACAAGATTTTGCATTAGTGTAGACTGTAGGCAGACTTTATAAGCTACTTCGCTACCCTTTGCGATGTCTCAGGTAACTCCTTAGCCACTTAACTTACCCTGGACTGTCGCTTAACTAGGCTCAGGTGTGATAACTGCCAGTGCCTACTGTCCCACTCCCAAAAGCTGACAATTGCGAGACCTGGCATTCGGGTAGGGTCCATATATGGGGAGGGGTATGTGGCAAAGCATACAATGGCATAAGTTGAGTTGTAGCAGGGCGTAAAGCGACATGTTCTTGTTCCACTTAACGATACGGCACGCACGCACACACATACACACATATGAGTAAACATATACATATAGAGTAGATATATATATATATATATATATATATATATAGAGCGCTACTGGCTGTGATCCCTGATCCCTGTTGTTACGTTTAACCGTGCATTCCAAGCATAAACCCATTGGCATTGTTATTGTTGTTGCTTGTAATTGTTGTTATTGTTGTTTGTTTGTTTGTTTCTTTCTTTGTTGTTGTTCCATGTCGTGTTTACTTGCCGTAATGCCTGTGTGTGTTTCTGTATGTGTGTGTGTGTGTTCGAGGCGAATTTGTTTGTTTTATGGCCGCATAAAATTTAATGCCGCATAAAGCAATCGCCTAACGAGCTCAATGGGCGACAACACGAGTTGCCCTGTAAATGTGTTGCACCCTGTATTTGTAACACACACACACACACACACACACACACACACACACACGCACACGCACGCACACACACAGAGGCACGCATTGTCAAACGTTTTGCGAGCAATTTTAATTTGCGTTGCATTCCCATTGCTTCGCAGCTATTTTCGCCGAGTCATTGTTGTTGTTGTTGGTGTTTTATATTTTTTGTTTCAGTCTCCTTTGCTTTAGTTTTTGCTTTTGCTTTTGCTTTTGCTTTGTTTTGCTTTTTTCCGATTGGCGTCTTGTAATTTGAGCGTAATTCACGTAAACAGCGAATTCCAACGCTGCGACGCAGCAGCCGCAGCTCAGTGGCGCCCCTCAAGGGGGGTTCGACAATGTGCAGGGGAGTGGAAATTGGCTAATTAGCACTTTATTTATTTCTTTAATTATTTATGTATGTTTTGTTTGATTATTTGTTTATTTTTTTCTATTTAACCGTAGATGTATTTTTTTTATTTCATTATTAATTTATTTCCCTTTTTTTACTAATTTATTTATAAATATATTTATTAAGACTCATCCCTATTCTAATATCTATTGCAAATAAATCCCCACTTATTAACTAAATGTAACATTTAATTAGGTATACATACAAATGTATACATATTAAATATTTATTAAATTAAATATTAACGGATATCTGCATTTATACGTACATATATACTTAGATGTCATAGTAAAGAGATATAGACATATATTTATCCTTTTCCCCCATGTGCATAAGCATACATGTCTTTAGATATCATAGTTGAAGAATATATTCATATGTATGTATAAGAATAGTACTACAAAAAAAAAAAATTGTTGTCCAGCCTTGAACTAACTACAATAGAGTCGAAGTTTAATTAAGTTAGAAAATATATACCTTAGATATCATTTGTGCATAGCTGAAAAGTAGAAATCAAGCTAATTTTCAAAGATTGTTAAACTATAGCATAGTAATTAGTCTATATCATGTGTGAATAACCGTGAAATGAAAATCAGAGTAACGCCAAAGGAAACTATTTTGCAGTCTATGATGAAATGCAATAAAGTCAATGTTTAATTAAAATTGCAACACCCCTCCCCCTTGCACCTGTGCAGTCGATCGGTTTTGTCGACGCCTCTGGACGCGTCGCCTGGCTGGGCAGTCAATTTGCTTGACACCTCACGTTCATCAATGGGCAGCAGCAGCAGAGGCAGCAGCAGAGACACAGGCAGAGGCTTGGCTTGTCAGCTGCTCCCCGCCGACTGGGATCTCTGTGTAGTCTGGAATGGTCCTTCATGTTGTCCTTGCCGACAAACATATCAATCTGTAGCTGTCAATGTGTGCGTAATTATTCCAGCAATTTGTTGCTCTGCCAATTGAAGCTGCATTCCAGCTGCAACCGAAGCACCAGCCGGCAACGGCTACTGTTTAACCACCTCCCTCACCCCCTCCTCGACCCCCTCTCCCTGCCTCCGTCGCTCATTGTGTCTGCGCTTCCCCCAGGCTCTGACTTCATTTGAGGTCAATTGCTGCCGCTTCACTAACTGCAGCTTGTTATCGATAACCGCTTTTCATTGAAAATGGCAAAACAGGGTATAATGTGTTTGCGATACATGTATGTTACAGTCAAAAGGAGGCGTGGCTGAAACGATTAAGCCCTGTCCGCCCATCGGTCCGTATGTAAGAACGTGAAGATCTCAAGAACTATAAAAGCTAGAGACTTGTAATTTCACATGTAGGTTCTCCTATCCCACACACGTGTCGTGTTTGTTTCTGAAAATCGATAACTCTTTTCGTTCTCCTTTTATCGATAACATATTTTAGTTCTTCGAGAATAGCTTATACATTTTAAGAGCTACAGTCATCAATCTTACTCTAAATATATTCAGCTAAATATGACACATATTTTGGATGCTTATGATTTGGGATAGCTGTATCCATTTCCCCAAAATTTGGGGAAAACTCATTTCTGATAATAGATTGTTGCTCTTCGAAAGTTATATGCAAGGTTTTTTACAGCAACAAGGGTATTTCCTAGTCGATCACACTAAATTGAAGTTCTCTTATTTGCTTTTTATTTCTTCCCTCCCACACCCACTCCCACTTAGTCTTAATCTATATCCCCCCACCTATTGACTTTGTCCCCAGTTTTATACTTTCCTCTCTCTCTCTCTCTCACTCTCTCTCTCCCTTGCTGTCTCGCTTTCTTATGTGCCCTTTCTTTGCCACTGCCAACTCTTCAACCTTCCCTCGGCAATTGCGAAGCTGCCTCCGAGGATCGCTGAAAAGTATTTCGAAACATTCTCAATTTTTTGCTCTTCTTTCTCCTTTTGCTCTGCTGAAATGTGTGAAATTTATTGCCAGCAATTTGGTTGCATGTCATTCGAATGCGATGCGAGGCGACACATTGCAACGGTTGCAATAATGAAAAGCGGAAATGCATGCCACATGCCGAACAAGGAGAAGGGGTGGGGCTAGGGGCTAGGGGGTTGGGGGTTGGTGATTGGGGATTGGTGGGCTGTGCCTTATGTATGTCATTAGCTGCTAATGGGATAATCCATCAAATGATGCACTCAGCGATCTGATCCGCTGGCCGATCCTTCATTATAAATGACCCGCTATCAATTTCTTGGAAGGGGGTGGGGGAGGGGTAGGGGTGCAGTAGAAATCAATTGGAGCTGAGTTGAGTGTTGCGGTTAATTGATGGATGCGCTCTCGGTCGCACATATATCAAAATAGCACCTGGTCGATCAAAAATACAGGTAGCCGGTGCTCAGGCGATCAGGTAGCCCAACTAGCAGCTAACTGGCCAGGGAACTGGCCCAGGAACTGGCCAAGGAGCTGGGCACGCGCGAGAGTCATTTATCATGCAACGACTTCCAACCTTCAACTTCAGCTTCAGCTTCAAATCCAAAAAAGTTACGAGCCCCGAACTTAAATCCATGTCCAAGACCCACAACTGTATCCAACTCCAACTTCAACTCCAACTAAAATTTCAACTCCAGTTCCAACTTCGACCCCGACTGAGCGGCCTGTTTCTGTTCTTCTTCTTCCTCTTCTTTTATGTAGCGATTATTATTGACATTTTGGCAACGCCCTCTCCCAGAGTCGGAGGAACAAACCTCTTTGTACGACTCAAGCAAATACATCAAAAAGTAGTAGCAGTAATAGTAGTGAAAAAGACCACTCAGGAATAGTAGTATTTGCATTATTAGTAGGAAATGGAAGTAAGTACATTTAATAGTAAGAAATATTAATAGTTGTAATATTAGTAGTAAGTAGTTAAATAGTAGTAAGTAGCAGAAATAGTAGTAAGCACTTTTAAGTAGCAAAAGTACGATGTATAAGCAGTAGAATTAGTAGTATGTTTAATTAATAATAGTAGTAATTGTGAATAGTAGTAGAAATAGAAGTTAAAAATAGGAGTAAACCAATGTATGTAGACAAATTTAAAGAGTATGAAAGTAAGTATGCACTGCAAGCCAGACTTTAGGGTATATCTATACATATAACTACCCTGTAGCTGCTCTCCGCCATATTACAGAGGGTATACCCATACACATAAATACCCTACATTTGCTGAGCAGGCTGTACCCATACACACAGATACCCTATATTTGCAGAACAGGGTATATGCATAAACATAGATATCCTACACTCTATCGACACCTGCTGCTAGTTTCACAGATATACCCTATACTTCTAATCTCTTTGCTTGGCTATTGCGACCTACAGCGCGTACCGTTTCATATCTCTAGCTTGGGTGTTGCTAAACGGCGAAACCATCCATAAAGATTACAACATCCACACTCTCTCAGACACACACACACACACGCTCGCACGCACATTGAAAATTCCCACACAATGAAATGTTTTGTTTTAGTCAAATGCTCGGCTGTGATTTTAATGCCTTTTTATGAGCGCGGCGCCAACTGAAGAGGGGCATGGAGTAAGAGTAAGAGGAAGAGGAAGAGGAACGAGAAGGAGAACGGGTAGGGGAATGGGGAGGAGCTAGAACTCAAGAACAAGAGATCACCTGGCTGGCCATAAAGTTTTAATTATGTCCCATAAAGTTGGCTGGACACAACACCCAAGATGAAGCCATAAAAACAAAAGCATAAACTTAACAACAAAAATAAACAAAAAAAAAACAAAAAAAACAAAAGAAAAACAAAAATAAAGACAAAATTAAGTTGTTTCGAAAGCGATTCGAAGATCGTTAAACTGTGGAACTACTTGAGCGACGGAGGGGTGAGGGTTACGAACTACCATGTAAGCATCAAAATCGATATCAAAGACCGCACCGCAGAGGCTTTCATTAAAATTTTCGACTCAGATTTTGGCAAACAGTTGAAATCGATCGAAGGCCTATTGAAACAAGCGAAAGAAATTCAAGCGTGAAAGCGTTTCGGATAGGAAAAAGGGTTCTAATCCCGCTCCGGACCCAAAACCAATTCCTATGAATTGCGCACTCGGAAAACAAAAGCAAAATCCAGAAATCAGAATCAGAATTCCAACCGCAAGACTTGTTATCAATTTAATCCGCAGAAGTTCTTTTTATAATACCCTGTAATCTGTAGTCAGCTGCTTAGGGGTATAATCAGCTTGAATGTTTCCCTAGAGAAAGTTCTTAAATGATGTATTAGTTTGCTTTTTACTATCTATATAACTTTTAGATAACCGCTATTTTTGCAACAGAGCAGACTCTACGGAATATTCAAAATTTTCATTATAAATAAAATTTGCAATAAATGAAAAAATTTGGGCCTGTCGCAAATGGAAATTAAACGTTCTCACTTCCACTTCTCAATTAGGGTGTCTACAAGTCTATCACTTCCGCCTTCAACCTTCTTACATTGTATGCAACTCTTTTTTTATTCTTTTTTGTATTCCCTTGAATGAAATTCGAAACCGAAAATTCGGCACTTGCCGGGCTCCAAGTCCGAAAAAAACCTGAAGTGGGTTTTTTCTTGTTCTTTTCCTTGTCTCTGTTGCATCAAGCGTGAAAATACCGCGAAATTCGCCTTCTCCTTAACGCCCCATGCCTCTCTCCCTCTCTTTCCATCTCATTTTATCACTCTCTCGCTCTCACTTTGGCTTTTTCTACTGTGCCCTCGCTTGGACCTTACCTTAAATTCTTTTTTATACGCGTTTTCAAAGTAAAACGGGTATATTCGTTCAATGCAATACATACAATATTTACATATATATTGCAAAAATATATCGGATATAGATAGTAGATTATAGCTTTAATTATGTAACAGCTACTCCCAAAAGAAAACGTTTAAATTAGGAACAACGTCCACTACTTATGAGCTGTCTATAAATTTAAGTAGGATTGGTTTGAAGGATAGGTTTATAAATTTTCTATATATGTATATATTTACTCAAATCTAAAGACTTCACATTTAAAGGTTTAAAGAAGTTAAAGAAGAAGAGTATTGCGCAGTCAGTTATGCCCTGCCTGTGCTTTAATATATTTTGATTGCGCTTCTCCTTCGCTTCTCTCTGGCTTATTACTTCTGAAAATATTATCCGAAAATGTAAACAAGTGGGGAGAGAGAAAGAAGCGTTAACATGGCAACAATCGCCTCCAGCTGCGGCTTTGAATTATTGTTATTGTGAACCTTTGCGACATTCTTCGCTCTTCCTCTTCTCATTTACAGCAGTTGCTGCTGCTGTTGGCCCTATTGTTGTGATCGCTAAACCTGGCCCATTCAAAAGCAAACCATTTGAAAAGCAAAAGCTTATTATCAATTATCATTATTCAATCAGATTTAACTCTGTTGTCATCTTCTTCTTCCCCTTGCAGTGTTGAAAAACGTTTTTTGCTAAGCAGTATTGCCAGCGAAAATTGCTCAAAATGTTCAAATATCTATTGCATTACGTCATTAACTAAAAGTTAAAGACATTTTGGAATAAAGTTTTCCCAAATTTCTTTTCTTTCAATTGATTATGTCTATGAAAAGGAAGTTAAGAGCTGAAGAAAGGCAGAAACGAATCCAAATAAAATAGAAATGAGATTCAATCACAAAACTCACATTATTCACGCATTATTCAAGATGAATGATACCCTAGATTTACAAAAGAATCACGTTTAACTCTTCTTCTTCGCAATTATTCAACCATTTGGACTTAAGCGCTAATTGAGTTCCTTTTTTGTTTTTGTTAGCTTCGGTAGGTCTGCTAAAAGTCGTAGCGCCCACCCCCAATTTTGGGAGATGTGTCAAAATGCGCAACCTCATCAGCGTCAACAGTTTCTGTTTTCATCTCATCTAATCAGAGATTAAAAAGCCGCCCCCATGGAGACAACGCCCACTGATTGTTTCCTTCCGTACACTTAACGGCTTCCCATTAAGGGAGACACCCTGCAAAACCCAACAACCGACAGCCGACAGCCGAAAGCCGACGGCCTCATCGAGCAACCCATCCTCTGGGTCTACCCTAAGTTGCGTAATGTTTGCGTTGTGTCAAAATGCAAAATTCAATTGTTTAGCCCTTTGTCGAGGTCGAGAGCCGGATGAGTAGTAGAAGTGGAAGTTGCAGTAATTTACGAAAAATTGACATAAAAATCCATTTGTCAGCCCCTTCAGATTAAAATCAAGGATTTAAAATGTAATTTGATTCATGGCTGAGTCAAGAGCAGACTCTCAACCAGGCCGAGGGGGGAAATGCGATCAAAAGAGCAAAGCGTGACCCCAGAAAAATCACACAAGAGCAAGAGCAAGAGCAACGGCAACAGCAACCAGGAACCAGGAACCAGAAGCCGGGTACTGGCTACCAGACATGATTGCAAGGACAACACCAATAAATGACAACAAACACACCCCCCGAAGGTTCGAGGGTTGAGGTTGGGCATCGGCTTGGATGGGGTTGCCAACGCATCCGATTGCTTTGCGACTGTGGTCTGGTAACTGCAGCCGGTACGGCTCTACTGAGCTGCTTGTGGGAGGGGTTCTGCTTCCACTTCTTTTTGTTGTTCTTGTTGTGTCGAAGGAAGGATGCGAGGGTGTCGCCCGAGTCCTCGTAGTCTCCCGAGTGCTATTTTATGCCAAAGTGTGCCAGACACAGACCAAACCGGCAATACGCAGGCCCATTCGTAAGGTAACCCCCACTCAGGACCAGTTGCTGTGGCTGTCTCGAATTTTGGGGTTTCGGTTGGGTTTGTTTTTGCTGCTGCTGCTGCTGCTGCTGCTGCTGTTGTTGTTGTTATTGTTGTTGTTGTGCAACCGGTTGAGTCCATTAATCATTTTCTAATTTGTGGAATGCAGAGTGTGTGGCAGAGTGGAATGCCGCCGGCCCAGGAGGGTCGCTCCCCACGGATTGCTCTTCCTATTCCCCTTCCTCTTGCTGCTGCTGCTGCTGCTGCGTTCGCCTTCCTTGTCTGACACTCAAAATGAAATTTTCACATCTGTAATTTGTTAAGTGCGTTTGTTATTTCCATCGAATTATTTCACTTTTATGGGTTAAGTGCTTTCTGAATTATGTTTTCGGCTGTTGCGCTACCTCGTCGCATCCTTGAGGGTTGCCACTGGGGCTATTAGGCAACCCTGCCAGCAGACAGTTTACTTAAATTAGTTGTCTGGGAATTGTCCGACAGCCCCCCTCCCCCCCCACCATACCATCCCTTTCACAAATTTATCACAAATTGGTTCAAAGTTCAAACAAAACAATCCGGAAGGAAACTTCCTTTCAAATAAAACTAAACTCTTAGTTAATTATAATGCAACACACACTTGAAGGCGCTTCTGGAATTTAAAAGTAAACTCACTTTGCGACTCATCTGTTCCTTAATGTAAACTCCATTTGTGAGACGGTAGCCTTGTTAATAGGTCAACCTCTGGCATTCCTCTTAACTTCTACTTGGCTGCCTTTTTTGGGTTATGTAAAGGACACAATTTATCTCTAACCAAAAAACTTTCCGCAGAAAAAATAGTTTTAGAGAATTGTACTAATTTCAACATCTTCCGACTTCAACCCCTCAATGTTTTACTCTAGAAACTATTTTTGATTGGCAGCATTTCCTTAATTTCCTCTAAGCTAGTTCCTAATGTACGTATGAAGAAATGATAACCTTAGACGAATTTTAGGTAAACTCAAAATATACTTTCAGAATCTTAGAACTAAAACATCACTGAAGAACTTATGCTTATGCCTCGACAAGGCGAACTCTTAACGTTCCCACCGAAATATAAAAAAAAAACTCATTCTATTGACATTTAGGTAAATCCACAACAACGTCCCAACGAACACACTGAGGGACAAATATTTGTTGGGGTAACACTCGATTCGAAGTACCGTCAAGTTATGTGTGACTGTTCCATTACTTTCAGTCGGACTAATTGGACTGCTTACAGAGCTACCTAATCCTAATCTAAAAACCTCCGCGAGTTTCCTTGCAGAGCTGCATTACTCGACCAGCCATATCGATGGACGGTTGGGCTTTTAGCTAAAGTCACATCTGGAAAGTTTTAGATGAAGAACAACCCCAACGGATGACAAATGTGGGTCCTGCGGCCAGGACTTGGACCCAAGTACTTCCAGCTCATAAAGTTCGAGAGTGAATTTTAAGTTGATTTCATTTGATTACTTCATTTGCGACAAGGGCAACAACTAATGGCAAAATTATTGTCATTGATTTTGCGACAAGTGAATCTTGGCCGACAAGGATACGTGCCACCCTTCCTGCTTGCCCCTTCCACTCGTAATGGAATGAGGAGGCAGTTCCTCGACTTGTCGAGGGTGTCATTTGGTAATTGTTACAAGCTGCCGCATATTTGGACAGCCAAAGGCGACCCACTCGAAAACAAACAAGCGAGCCGCGTCGAACCGGGACCAACCCTCGAGGCAGGACGTGCGGCACATCCTTAGCATGCTGTAAGCGGAGACCCGGGCAGGGCACCACAAGAGACACGCAAAGGATCACAGATGCGGGGCACAACTGCAAATGTCATTAGTTTACAGTTGTCTGATTCCATTTCAATATTGTGATCGATGATGACATCGTCTGAAAGCGAACAAAGGACATCCACGGACTCGAGCGACTCTCTAGCTCCTAGGGCCAAGTACTGCTCTACCTATGCAAAGCCCTTTATCCGTTACCCTTTATCATGCGGCCCAGGATTGTTGTCTTGAAAATTCTCGACTAAATTCTCTTCTAAGCTGAGTTCAGAATATGCATAAATATGGAATACCCTACCAAGCCGCTACCCTATAAATCGTTTACCAAGTCTTAGAGCCTAGGCTGGATGTATGGCCTATTGCATGAAGTAGGTTTGCAATAGATCAAATGTCATGGGTTCATGATAGATGCAGCTGCTACCCTATAAAATGGGAAAAAATAGTCCTGCTTTGCACACTTGTCTATCTCTGCCTTTGTGGTCTTCTTCTCTCTCTCCCTCTTCATCACATAATTTTAAGATTTTTCATGCTCAGATAGTATTTACAGCATTGGGTTTAGAATATCTCCTTAACTTTTTCGGCTGATACACCCAGTCTATTCATACCTCAACCTTAAGTATGAAGCTCGTCGTGCAATACCCTGTAATACTTCTTCTCCTCTTGCTCTGCTCACCCTCACATCCATTTAAAAAAAAAAACACCCACTTAGAATTGGACTTTTACGATCTTGAATTACCCAAAAATGGGGCCTAAAATGTAATGCAAGATGTAGCAGCCGCCCCCTCGAGCTTTCCAGACATGAAAAACCGCTGACATCTGCTGTTGCTGCTGCTGCTGCTGCTGCTGCTGCAACTGTTGCTGGTGTTGTCAGCAACTGTTGCTGCTGCTGTTGGCACAAGTGACGCCAACAGCGGCGACTTCTCGATATGATTTGTGATTTACAACAGGTTTCAATTAACAAAAAAGACGGCCGTCCCGCTCCACTCCCCTTAGCCACGCCTCTTTGCCTCCAGGCCGATCTGGAATATACCCTAACATGGGGTACATTCGTTCACAAGAGCTCCACTCAACTTCTCCAATAAAATCTAAAAGGAGGAAAAAATAAAATAAATTCTAGAGTTAAATGGCTTTTGTCCTCAATCTATTTACATCTGCTTGGTAAATACTTAACAGCTGGATAAATAAATTGAAATTATCTATATATAATGATTCGACACTTGTTTTGCTGTGTGCTAACTTTGACAGGCGCATTGACAAGCGTGTTGAATGTAGTTAAAAAGTGCCTGGTAAATATTTAACTGTTGATTAAAAGGCGAAGTTAAGCACTTGATAAAGTGTTTGTTAACTTTAACAGACGCATTGATTAAATCATAATTATAGTTCAATAGCTTAGCATACAATTTATAAGCGCCGACTTTTGACATTCGAAAAACAAGTTTATTAACATTGATAAAAAGTTCCTGGCAAATATTTATCGGCTGTATCAAAGCTTAAATTAGCTGTTAACCTTAACAGTCGCACATTAAAAGTAGATTTAATTAGTTTTGACTACTCGAAACGAAAATGAATTATTTTAACACGAGGAAAAGAAAGCTGGTAAAAGTAAAAGTTAAATTAAACATGAAGTGGAAAATATACATGTTAAAAAATGTATAATTAGGAAATTAGTGTAAATTCCCTTTAGTTTGTGGTAGAAAGTGAATCAATAAAGTTCATAAATCTGAATTATGGAAAATGGGAAATCAAAGTGAAGTTAGGGTATCAGAAACGTCGATCACAAGTGCTTTGTGTCATTTTTTGTGAGTCGTTTCTTGCTTTTCGCATTTGGAAAATTGAGCAGCTGAAAAGCGTTGACAGGGACATAAATAAAGGTCGGTTAAGTATCGAGTAATACTAGACGAATAGTTTGGCTACCGCTCTCTCTCCCTCTCTCTCTCGCTCACACTCGCTGTGGCGCCGTCTCACTCGCTCCCTTGAGGCGGTTGCAGTTGCAGTTGGCGAGCGACTAATTGAAGACAAGGCGGCATAAATTAGACAACGAGCCGCGCAACAAAAGTGCCGTTAAGTGGATGCAACTGCCAGCTGGGGTAGGGGGGAAGGCGGACGGGAAGTGGGTAGGAGGCTGGGCGTAGAGGGAGGGGGAGGTGGATGGGGAAACCAGATGAAAATGTCTGATGGATTGTTAAATGTGTATAAAATGTCGCGGCGACATATTTCAATTAAAAATGCGCCTGCGACGCGACGACTATAAAGAAGAAGAAAAAGAAGAAGAAGTAGACGACGCCATTTGTGTAAGAATATGGCATATACCCTGTAGAACGAGCCAGCAAGGGTTGCTTAGGAGCTGCAAAGAAGACTTGCAGCAGTAGCCTTCAATTTTGTTTAGTCTTCAAAAATATACCCTGTAAATTGAATTGAATAGTGTTGCTTGATTTGTGTTTCACATTTTCTTATATCATTTTTTTTTAAGAGAAAATATAGTTTTTAAGAATTATTTATTATTTATTATTTCTTTATTTACTAAAAAAAACTGAATCAACAGGTGCTGGATTTTAAATAAAATGACTTTTGGAATCAGTTAGAAAAGCAGAACTAGTCTAGAAATAAATAAGATTCCAACTCCTAAAATTTTGAAAAAAAAAAATTATAAGCATCCAAAACATATTCCAAAAATCAAACTCTAGTCAAAAATCTTATTAGAAACGGAACCACAAAACCTTTTTATTCAGATTTAAATCTTTGCTTTTAAAGTAGATATTCTTATACACTTAGAGAAAATAATGACATCTTGATTTACAGGGAAAAGTCGTTCAGTTTTCCTTCTTCAATTCCGCGAAAGTTGCAACTCATTCCCTAAAATTCTGTGAGTGTATCAATAGCTTATCGAGAGGGAACTTACCTTTACAGGGTAACAGCTAGTCGGGCATGCTGTGGGCTGTCGCTTGGGGCTTCATTAAATTGAAATGGAATTTGGTTAAGGCAAAACATAATCCGCTCATAAACATTTATTTGTTGCCCAACTTGACGGCGCCTCAGCCCAGGCCCGGGCCCGGCCACGCCCCCCGCCACCGCCCACACACCGCCCGACCACTCAGCCACCCACTCCCCGTTGCCAGGCGCTTAGTCAATGGAGAGGTGCTGCCCACCTCCAGGGTATTATAAATCACATGCGCTTTTCTTCCGAAGGATTTGCCAGGGGCTCATGAGCTCAAGCCCTGCCACGCCGCCTCCATCCCCCCCCCCTCCTCCCTCTTCCATCAGCTAGCGTGGTCACGTGTGGCGCACTTAAGACTCGCATCGAATGCTATGTTATGCAACACTGGCCAGTGACTCAGCATCTTCTTCAACACTCGCTCAGCGACTCAGTCAAAAATCTAATTTCAAGCATCAGAGAGCACAAAAAGCCGAGCAGGTTGCATCTCTGGCTTATAGGGTGAGGGATGGGGATGGGGATGGGGATGGTGATGAAGATGGGGGTGCGGGTGGGGTTGGGTCGAATGGGTGGGTTGGCTGGTAGGTGGGTTGGCTGGTAGGTGGGTTGGCTGCTAGCTGGTCGCAAGGCCGTGGTGAATTTTGCGAGCGTCGTCTGTTCCACATCGCTTGCTTAACGATTCGAACTGCTGTCAGAGTTTTTCATTTGATGTCTCAATGCACAGCCGACAGAGCGATAACACAGTGAGAGAGAGAGAGAGAGAGAGAGAGAGAGCTAAAGAGAGGGAGAGAGCGAGTGAGGGGTCGTGCATACCCCGCTACCCTCTAAAAATACATACAATTTTAATCAAATGGATTTGCTTCTATTTTCTATCCAATTTTCCAGCATCCCCAAAAATAGACGAGAAGAAATTCCCTTACCCCGCCCCATCCACCTATGCCATCGAGAATTTTGGAAGGTGTCAACGGGGCCGCACGATTTATTAGTTTCCTTTGACTGAGCTCTGGGGTATTAACTGGCCTAGGTGCAACAATAATTCACAATATCCAAGTTCACAGATCTTTCGTAAGCCCAAAAGAAAGCGTGAGAGAGAGAGAGAGAGTGAAAGAGAGGGAATGCGTTAGCTATATAACAAACAGATGGCATAAGAGACCAAATCGATAAAGTTGGCAATTGAAAAGACAATCGAAAACTCTTCAAAGAAATTGCTTTAAATTTGTTTTTAATCAAATTTAAAACTTGTTTCGTATTCCAAAACAGAAAACAAATATTTTGCTTGAATAACAAAAAAAAACCTATACTTATATATTATATATTTGTATTTTCTCTACAAATAGTTTATTTTATTTTTATTTATTAAATCATTTGAATCAATTTTTTTGAAACTCCTTCAAAAATTAAATTTAGTTTTTCTGTCAATTCGACTTTATAGCAGTAGGTTTAGGTTCATGCTCAACCGTAATGCTCCGCGTGCGCCAAAATTATAGCAAAGCAAAGTTCAAATAATGGGAACACAAACAACTTTAAGCGCTTAGCTGCGACACAAGCCAGACGCAAAAGCTGGCAATTAATCAACACGTGCAGCACAAAAGTATGCAATGCAGCTTTAATTATTATGTACCAACACCCTTAGCGAATATCAGAACCAACTGCTCAACAGCTGACAGCAGAAAAACAGTGTTGCAAAAACAATCGATAGCAGCTTGCCACTGAACAGTATCGATAAGAGCAGAGCGACAACGATAGCAGCAACACAACATGAATGCAAGCGTGTTAGCTTAACAGTGAGACAGTCGGTTTCTTGTATCCGTTCGATGCAGGCGTCTTGCACGGCATAAAAAGTTCTGCGTGTATGTTTTTTTTTTTGGATTTAATTTTTTTGACCGACGCGCTTGGAATTCAATTGTGGTTCGTTCAACTGACGATAAGTTTGCCAACAAATATAAAAGATTGAAACAAATAAATAAAAAACAAAAGTAAATGAATGCATTTCATTTAGTTAATGTTTAAATAAATGCATTAAAATGGCATTGAGCACTGACAAAGTAGAAAAGTGAAAAGCAAATTTTCTGCTACGCTTGAGAACCGAAACGAAACCCAGCAGCAACAGCAGCAACAACAAGAATAAGAAGAAGCAGAACAGAAGACAATTGTGAGACGAAGACGAAAGCGAATAGCTGAAGAGAGAAGCAGAGAAGCAGAGAAAAAGATCATGCATGCTTGACGACGCCAACGACGACGCTGGCAACACATGCAGCAGAGGGGCGGGTAGAGGGCGACACAACAACAGCAATAACAACTAGTGCCAAACACAATGCAAGATAGACAACAAGAAAACGAACAGCAACAACAAAAGTATTTGTATTTCCACATAATTGACAACGAGCGCCTGCAAACGTGCGCAGCAGAAGCCACACAAGAGAGCCACAAAATTAGACGAGGGAAATAAGACACAACAGCAGCAGCAACAACAACAGTAAATTGCTCAACCGTACGTATGTAAATGTATGTATGCGTGTGTTTTGAAAGTTTAGCACAGGCAACAGGCGTCTAACAGTGTTTTGTACATTAGCCAAAAAGCTTGCTTTAAGCTCGTCTTAAAAGCTGAAAGCTCAGCCAAACAGGAGACGGCATTGAAAACAGTGTTGTGTGCAGCAGCTGTAAAGAGTATTAGTATTAAAAGGAGGCTTAACGACAGTAAAGTGCAGCAACACATGCTGCAAGCAAAATAAAAGCGGAAGAAAAACAGTGTTTCGTGCAGCAGCAGCTACTGCACATGTGTTAAGCTGCATTAGCAGTAAAAAAAAAGAATTGAACTGAACGAACGATAAATTCAAAGATGAACTTTATTTGGTTTTTAATGTGTCTGCTGATTGGGGCAACAAGCAGCCAGGAGGAGATCGCAGAGAGCACCGCCGCAGCGACAACTGCGGCACCGGCATCAGCACCGGCACAGGGTGGCGCAACCGGGCGGCCGCCGCCGCCGCGAGTGCTGCTGAACAAGTGTTGCCACCAGGGTGAATATCTGAATGGCACGACACTGGAGTGCCTGGCGGGATCGTCAGAGAGTTGGGTGCCACTGGTGTATCTGATACAGCAGCAGCGCTTCTTTGAGCCGCGGGGCACGAAGCCGCGCTTCATCCGCTTCCAGCCGAACGTGCGGCCCAACTGCCAGGCGCAGGGAATGCAGCAGCAGATCTTCAGCAGCCGGCAGGCGAACGTCGTCCTCTTTCCCAATGGCACAATGCAGGTGCGAGAGCGCGGCATCCTGATCGATCCGCCTAGCTACTGTGTGGATCAGGATGTGGCGCTGGTCTGTCTCGACAACGAACTGTCGCCGCCAGCCGAAGAAGGAGAGCGTGTGCCGACCAGCGATGACGCACTGCATCCGGCCAGCTCCACTGCGCCCGTTCTGCGCATGCGCAAGTGCTGCGGCAAGTGGGGCACCTACGACAGTGCCGCCAAAACGTGCAGCATCCAGAAGTTCGAGGAGCTGCAGCTGCAGCTGACGCCACAGCTCCAGCCGGGCAGCTACCAGACCAGCTACGGACTGCCGGAGTGTCCGGTGAACAGCACCGGGTATGCCATTGCGGGCGACTGGCACGAGGCGACGCTGAATCGGAGCTCCGGATCCCTGCAACTGACCCACACCAATCTGACAGCTGGCCAGTACTGCCTGGAGCATACGCAGCGGGCGGGCGAGGTGAAGATAATTGCCTGCACCCAGCACTTCGTGCAGGATCAGAACAGTTTGCCCAACGGCGGAACGGAGAACAGCCTGCAGCAGGCTGTCCTCGATGTGGGTATCATTATATCGATTGTCTTCCTGGCCGCCACTTTGGTGGCCGGCTACATGCTGCCGGCGGTGCATCACGCCCTGCACTGGCGTTGCCAGATCTATTACGTGTTCTGCCTGCTACTGGGCAAGATACTGCTGGCCATCGAGGAGCTGAACACGAGCCTGGTGCCCGGGACTTCGAGCTGCCTCCTGCTGGCCATTGGCATGCAGTTCTTCTTCCTTTCGGCCTTCTTTTGGCTGAACACCATGTGCTTCAACATCTGGTGGACATTCCGCGACTTCCGGCCCAGCTCGCTGGAACGCACTCAGGAGTCGCTCCGGCTCCGGCTCTACTCGACCTACGCCTGGGGCCTGCCGATGGTGATCTGTGCGATCGCCGCCTGCGTCGATCAGCTGCCGGAGACGGAGACCTCGCTGCTTCGGCCGGGCTTTGGCCAGCTCTATTGCTGGTTCGACAATCGCTCGCTGGCGATCTTCGCCTACTTCTACGGGCCCATCGGCCTGCTGCTGTGCGCCAACATTGTCCTCTTTATATCCACCACCCATCAGTTGACCTGCGGCCTGTGGAAGCGCGACGATGTCAAGTCGACGTCCGAGAAGTCCGCCCTCGGTCGGGTCTGCCTTAAGCTGGTCGTCGTGATGGGCGTCACCTGGATCTGGGACATCATATCGTGGCTGGTGGGCGGACCTCATGGCGCCTGGCTGCTAACCGATCTCATCAACGCCCTCCAGGGCGTCTTCATCTTCATTGTCGTCGGCTGCCAACCCCAGGTGTGGACCGCCTGCAAGCGGATCTGCTGTCCCCGGCTTCGGCACGACATCACGAACACCACCAACGGGGTTCAGCACTCGAGCAGCTCCCAGGGTCTGCCCTCGATGGCCAATGGCACCGAGTTCACCCAGAACACCTCCATGAACGCCACCTCAACGACAACGGCCACAACCGTCTCCCCCGCCAGTCCCACCTTCGAGGATGCGCCTCCAATCCCAGAGCCAGCCGCAGCAGCAAACACAACAACAACAACGACAAAGATACCCATGGAGACAATTTGCTAAGGTGAGTTGTTTGTTCAATATAAATACCCATCATCATCAACATCTACAGTAATGCTTGAGTAATTGGGTGCATTGCATAACCATTAATTGTTGAACTGCGGGTATATTGGTTTTACTCATATGTTTGTAGCAGACAGATATTCGGCATATATAATAACTTATTTCATAGTCTTAGCATGGTCAACTTTATATACCCTGTAACTGTGCAGGTTGTGGGGTGTACTCGATTGTAATAGGCAAAACTATAATGTCAATTGCAGATATATATAACTAACAGTACTTGCTCGTATCATTGTCAATATTGTATACCCTATATATGTTGCAAGGCGGCCATATTAATTCTAGGCTCTTTTTGAAACTATGTCAATATTTATCCACTAAAGATAATAAATGTTGTATTTTGTAGATAAATATTTCACTTCTTAAACACCTTGCACACCTAACTAGCTCATTTACTCACAATTTAAGCTAAACATAATATTTGGTATATAAACATTCCCTAAGACCATAAATTTAAACTACAATTCAAAAAAAAAAAAAAACAATCAGAGAATAAACACAAAGGTAATTAAAATAAAAAATGAATATTTTGAAGAAAGATCAAAATCAGAGTATACCCAAGAATATGGCCACCAGTGTGTTAGCATATAGAGCCGATAAGATTAAGTGGTTAAAATAAACAGACGCACAGGTAAATCTTGTAATCGACACACACACCTTCAACAAATACAAATATAAATAGTTAACCGTAGAGCCGTCAATTGCCTCACTTTCTCTTTGAAGAAGAAGACGAAGAAGATTTAGATATCTTTATTTAAACTGAAAATTCTTCAGATACATGCCCTACACACACACACACACACACACACACACACACACACACACACACACACACACACACACACACACACACACACACTCACACAAACATCTATTTGTCATGATCGGACTTACTCATCTCTCGTCCATAACAAAAAGTAAAGCAGCTGTACCAACTTTTATCGGCGCAATAGCTCTCTAATGAGGTAATACGATCCTTAACTTAACTTCTGAATTCGCAAAATAATGCGAATTAGTCATTAGTTACACATTTGAATGCATACCATCTGTATATATGCCTGTTTTATCGTATATATATGTCGAATATTGCAGGTATTTAGCTTGATTATATCTTTATGTTTGTAAGCTAAGAGCTTACCTATATAAGAAACACAGCTTTTTTATATTATATGGGTATATAATCATAATAAAGCCTAGTACTTCGATTTGGTGTAGTTAACCAAAATATCTTTATAAATAGAATAATTTTACGTTAAACTGTTTTTAATGGTTTAAAAGTTCATCAAAAATCGGTAAAGAGGATATAATATGTATGTCTTGTGAAAAGGTGTGTTTGTAACAGCTAGAAAGAGGAATGGCCGACCCCATAAACCGTAAATATTCTAGATCATGACTAACTGCCTAGTCAATTTTGACCTGTTCGTCAGGTCGTATGTATGAACGCCTTGATCTCAGGATCAATAAGAGCTACAGGCTTTAAATTTTATATGTAGGTTCTGCAATAGCTCTCGAAAATCGGGTATGTTTTTGATAACCGATAACTCTATCTATTTGCGTGTTATTAATAACACATGTTGGATTTCGAGTCTATTTCGTATATCTTAAGATTCAATTTTCCATGTATATAGACACGAAAAACTTTTTATTGTCTTGTATAGATCTGAAAGTTATTTCCCATTAAAATTGGAATATTTGCTAGGCAATCCGACATTTCCTAAGGGTTTCTTTTTTTCTTTTTGCAATGTGACATTTACTGGGTAATTTCAATGGGAAATAACGAGGCATATGCCACAAATAGAAATGGAAAATGAAATGTCGTATGCCAAATGTGAATATTTTTTGGGAAATTTAGCAACACTGTTGGAAAAGGCGCCGCGGCGCCTGAACTACGGTGCCCTTGTCCTTTTAGTCGTATTGTGTATGCATGTGTGTGTGTGTCCTTTTTGTTGCATTGTTTAATTGCTTTACAGCTATGCGCCAAGTTTACAATCTGATCGACGTCTTCTTCTTCTTTGTTAAATTGTTGCGTTACGAACCACTTGAAAATGCCATAAAAAAAATCATGAGAAGAAGAAAAGTGGAATGTGAAATGTTTATCATTGTTTTTCAGTGGAAAAACGATTCGCTGTCGGACGCCGGCTTCGCCTTTGGCCATTCGGACATTTCCTGTAGATTTCCACATGGCCATAAAATAATCAGCGCAACCCTTGACACACACGCACACACACACACACACACTTTATGGCATCCTCTTGAGTCCATTTGAATATTACGCATATTGATAGAATAAATGGACACACGTTTAACAAAATGTGATAAGAAATTTTCCCCCTTGATCCACAATTGAGAATTCGAACTGTCCGCAACTTAAACCCCAAACCCGACCCCCTCTCCTTCTCCGAAGTTCCTTCGCTAAGTGAGTGTTGCATTGGCGCTGCTGACACATTGACTAACCCGACTGGCATTTACCCTGCTTATTGACTTCTACATTCTTACACAAGATTCTTTGTACTCTATTATATAGAGTATCACATAATTGTTACTCAATGCATGGATCTTACAATATGTAATGTTATGTATATATACATTCTTATTGAGGTTAAACATTTAGCTCGATAAATAACAATTTACTTTCTGTTTCTGTGGAAATCTATTCCCAGTCTTAAATACAGAGCTGATATATTAATATATTGTAGAATATTATGTATACAGTATATATGTATATACTCCTATTCAGTATCAACATTGAACTGCAAATTTAATTATTTACTTTCTGTTTATTTAATAATATATTCCCAGTCTTAAAGTCATTTAATAAATAAATGTCATTCATCATATCATACAAATAGTCACGAATTCTACTTTCTGTTTCTGGTGTTAAATATATCTAAATTCTGTTTCTCTTCTTAGATCATTATTATCTGAAAAGCTTCTTAATTTAGCAAGCAAACTTAGTTTAAAAGAGTTTTAGCCTTCATCCTAAACATGATATATATAAAGTTTAGTAGGTAGATATTGGATATATCTCAATATATGATATACTTACAATCTGGTATATTGTATCTACAAATCTTTTAAATTTCATTGACGGAAAACCCTATTTTTGTAGTTAATATTATATAGATATCAATTTATCTAGCTAATCTATATATATTAATACATCTGTTATCTGATACGTGTTGCGGCCACACACTGTTATACCCAAATTAAATTAAAAACAGGGTAAAATGCGGAAAAGCACAATGAAATCGAAATGAAAATTTTGGACTGCGTCACGGCCTGCAGAAACAAAAACAGATGTCGGGTTGCAAAGCAGTGGCTGCGGGGTGGCTGTTGCAAAGGGGGGTTGATTGTCGGCAAGGCATAGTAAATGGGAGAGGGAAATGGAGGGGGGGGGGGGACTAAAGGGGCGGTTGGTATGTTTACCAAGTCAATAATCAAAGCGATACGAAATGCGTGTTTATTGACGTGGTTTTACCCGAGCACGATATATATATATACATGTATGTGTAGACATATGCATACATACGTATGTATATGTGTGTGTATCACAGCTCCGGCTTTAACCTGCCCCATAGGCCATTAACGTCTCGAATGTTACGCAAGAAGCATTTTTGGGCAATGCCAAAGACAACGCATCAAAAAAAAAAAAAAAAACCGGGCTTAAAACTGTGTCGGGTCACAAACTTGCCTTAACGACATACATACACACACACATATACCCATACATAAATATTTATATATAAACTTAAGAGCTCTTTATTATCGAGCACATGTCACAGTCGAACTTCAGCTCTTTCCACTTCTCAAGCATTTCTCAATTAACATACAAATCGCAGCACATTAAAAACTATTCATGAGATCTTTTTTTTTTATTACTTTTGGGCATTATGTGGTATCACATGCCCAAACTTTTATTCTATTCCGAGTTCATAATTGAGCAGTTCTATTAGAATAGAGTGTCTTAAATTAAGATAAGCTTGAAACAGTTTGGCTCACAAATTAAAATAAATCTAATGTTGAGCTATAATAAATTGTTACGAGATCTTTCATTTAAATTGGGCTATTATAATTAGAGCTCAAATTGTTAGTCTTATAGAAGCCGACGCATATATGATTAAATCAGTTTAGAAGTTGTGTCGATATAAAGTCTATATATAAAGTAGTTATTAGAATTCTAATTGGTTGAATCTATTATCCTTTGCTATAACCTAAATAAACTTTGGTATCTTGATCTTTAGTATTCTAAAACTGGTTGCTATAATATTTGCTTCTTGTAATACATGAATGGTAAGAAAGAAACATTTTTATAAAGAAATAATTTATAAAAAAATATAGTAAATATATTAGACTCCTAAACTTATATATATTTATGTATTTTTAAAAGCAAATAGTGTTTCATTTATCGAGCCAGAACTGTACTTTATCAAGTGTGTACAATATTTACATAATCCTTTATGTGTACGCCATTTAAACCTACCCCATTTATGTACTACAATCCCCCTGAACATTTTGTACACTTCCCAAAACAATACAAGTTTTCCTAAGCGTAGATTTCGACTTGTTTACTATAGAAACTTGAATATATTCAGACATTTAGTTTTTGGTCCATTCAAGTGCATTTCACCTTTTAGTCAGACGCAACTGATTGTCAGTTAACTTTCCAACACTGTTGTTTACACGAATTCAAATGCTGCACAATTGTTTACTATAGATGCGTAGTTTGTGGTCTTTTAGTTGGAAACTTGTTCTTTGTTTTTCTTCTTTTCAATGTTTGTAAACAATCACACCTCAATTTACCTTTTCGTTTCCTCATTCAAATGTAAATGTTGTTGACTTTTTTGTTTAGATTTTTGATTTAACTCATTCGTATGCTTTGTCCACTGTGCGAACTGCAGCTGCAGCAGCAACTGCATTTATAGGGTATAATTTTGTTGTAATAATCTGTGAAACAGACAGAAGTAGGCAAGACTGACCCCATATATATATATATATATAGATTAAGATCAACAGTGCCTGTTCGTATGTATGAATGCGTCGTTTTCAGGATCTACAAAAACTATAAACAGATTGTTATCAAACTTTCTATATATATATAAATATATGTCTTTATACAACCTCTCGATTATAGTTTTTTGTCGTTTTGTTGTGCTGGTCCCACTGTGCGAACTGCAGCTGCAACTGCATTTTCTTTCGCTTTTTTGCATAATCCCCATGCAACGTGTCATCCCGTCACGCTCAGCAGCCGTGCAGCAGTCGATCCACCGATCCAAATGAGCTATATCCAAGAGGAGGATGAGATGCCGGATCGCAGATCGGACTGGAAGGAGTAGAAGGGGTAGGGGGGCAGGTGCTGGGGATAGGGCATCTTTCGTCAACCGGTACGCGCATATCAACATATTTTTTTTCTTTTTGCCAAAGCAAATGTGTTTGTATCTTATAAATACGAATGTATCTCATGGATGCAAATGCGAGTTCCAGTTCGAGTTCGAATACGAGTACGTGTCTCTATCTTTGAGCACTTTTTGTCAAATATGCAAAAATACGATACTTTCAACTCTCACACAGATACGTGAACGTGTGTGTGTGTATATATATATCGTAGTAGTATACAGATACATGTATATGTAGCTGTATAGCATCGGATGTAAATACGAAGCACTCATTAGTTGTTATTTTTTAATTAAAACTGCAAATTTACTTTTCTTTTTTATTTCGGAATTAGCAATTTATCATTAGTATCCAATAGATTCATTATAGATCCATATTTTATTTCACCGAGATTATTAGTTAGAACTGCATTTCCTGACACTAAACTTCAAAGAGGAATATACATATAACAAAGAACCGAGAGATACATTATATAATACCAGATAAATTCAAAATTTACGTGAGTTTTGAAAGAAAGTGAAAAAAGCTATATTTAAAAAAAAGATAAGTTGATAGGTAAGATTAAGCGAGCATTTCGGTAAAGCTTGGTTATCAATAAAGTTCCTATATAGATTATAAGAAGCAGCTCTAATTTAAAAGTAATAATCAAACTGTGTGAATTCTACAGAAAGCAAATTCTGAACCAAGCAAAATTATTATGTAAAAGATAATATTACAAAAAAATAACAAAGTTCTGTATATCATATATCACTTAATCTAAACACAAACACTGTGGTCCAATACAAAACTTCTGGAATTGTATTTTTTGAAATATAATGTTGCTGCGTTATGCAGAAAAGGAACTAATTTTTTTGTTTTAGAAAACAAGAAGTCGGCAAATTTTATTTTATGTGTATATACGATACGTACGTATGTACATATATATATCCGCTCCGTTCATTAATCGAGTTTAGCCGCAATTTTAATTTGCTCGTTCTGCAGTTTTTCAAGTTATAATTGCAACGTGGCCCATTTACATTTTACGCTCAGTGTTTTTAATACCCTGCACACAGCGAGTGCGACAGAGAAAGAGAGACAGAGACCATCTAGTATAACATGTATATGTGTATATATGTATGTATGTATATAGAAGCTTTACGTCTGCACAAGCAGAGATTCTTCAATTGGGATAAACTGCTCGGCAATATGTATTTAAAGACTTTCTGTTATTATATACACATACTCATATATGTACATACAAACATATAGATGGAAGTATAGTAGCTACAATATATCTTAGCTAGCGAATAAAAAGTTTGTTAAAGTCAAGTAAATTGTTCTATCCGCTTTTAATTTGCGGCTCAAGTGCTTATTCCGAGTTCTAGTTACTTGAGCGAGGGCAGTTTTAAAACTTGTTGTTTAAATTTGTAAATATATATTTGAAGGTAACTAAATTTTATCAAATATACCAATTGTTTCTTGCAAACAAAAGCAAATAATAAGTTAGCTTAGCTAATATAAATAATAAATGAACAACAGTAAACTTTTTTAACAGCCCTCGCACGTACGTGAATATGTTTGTAATCATTTGTTGCCCTTTTGTTTCTTCACATTTTGCAGAAAACTGAGACAGACGAGCGACAATGCGAAAGTAAACCGAGTCCTACAACAACAACAACAACAACAGCAACACTGATGATCATGGTGGCAATGAAGGCAACAGCAGCTACAACAACAACCGCAAGTGGTCAGGCTTGCGCAATAGCTGACACAACAACAAAAATAACAACCGCAATAAGCACAACATTCAAGCACGCGCATTGACCAAGCCCGAGCGAACGGCCAACCAAAAGCCAAAACCCAAAACCCAGCCCATGCCCAACTGCTGGCGAAGCTTTTTCTTAATGTAAGTGTATTGTATAAAAACTGTTAGTGGGTACGCATGTGTGTGTGTGCACTTTTCAAAATCTGTTTTTCGCCACAGCCGGACAAAGACGTACGAATGGCTTGCATACATGCATACATGCATACATACCGTGCGTATATATGTGTGCGTGTGTGTATGTGAGTAGCATAAAAGAAATGCTTTAATTTGTACGAATAACGGTGTGCAATGGGATATGTGCAGGCCGTTAGAAAGGGATAGACTGAGTTAACAATTGAGTGAGTGCTGCTGATTGAGTGAGTAGTGGGGAGTGGTGAGTGGGAAGTGAGGAGTGCGAAGACCTCAGCTTGAACAGTTTGCTATTCTAATTGAAAAGTCACAGGCAGTGTTGCAAAACGCCACTTGCAGCTGCGTAGGCGGCAAGGAATGTTTACCAATAACAAAATGAAAGACAAAGCGCTGCCATTGTTGAAAAGACTTTCAAATGCCAATTTACAAAAAGCAGCACACGCACACACACACACACACACACACACATATACACATACACACATACACACATTTACTCACACTCACACACTCCCATAGACATTTGCTTTCTAAGCATTTGTGCATGTGTTTTGTTTATGCAAACGCAAGCAACAAGAACAACAACAACAACAGCAGCAGTCACAAGGAATTTATTGTTGAGGCATTTTTTCTCAGTTAAGTTTTTATTATTGCTCGTCTTCCTCTTCGTCTATTATTTCTGGGAGCTGCTGTGTTTTGTTATTTTGTTTTTCTGTTGGGTATTTTTTTCCGTTTTCAAGTGCCTCGCGCTGTCAGCCACAAAAATGTTTCGAGTGTGAGAAAACAGCAACATTTAAATTAGCTGATTCTGATTGGAATTGCGGTTGCGCTGCATTGTACGTCATCGCACATACGAAAACGCACACATGTACATACATATATGTATATATATATATATATATATATGTGTGTGTGTGTGTGTGTGTGTGTGTCGCTGTTTTCTGTCAATTTAATTGCTTAACTATTTTCGTACTTTTCCAAGTGAAGTTTTTAAAGCTAAATTGTTTTTTTTATTTTTTAAATAATATAAATAAAAATTTGTATTTTTTACATTTCCTTTTCACTTAAAACATAAAATAGTTAAACAACATTTAATTTGTTTTTAGCTGAATAGCATTTAAATCTTTCAACTTAAACTTGCACAATTTCTCTTTTACTTAAATTTTAAACTGTTTTTCTTTGATGTTTCTCTGATTATGGAAAAGTTTATGATTTTACCGTAGTGTGGTATCCTTAGGCCACCAATTAATATCCTTGGTGTCGCCTTAGGATATCTCGAAAATGATAAGTCGGGACGTCTATCTCTTTTGCACGTTCTTTATTCAATCAACATATATGCTTAATCAAACGGAGTTCTAACCTACAGTACATATAAGTCTTATTATATACATATCTCTGCCGCAGAAGGCAGCAGAACGAGAGAGCGTAGTATGTATTTATGTATATGCAAAGGGCATATACATTATTTCGTATTATATGCCTCTGCCACTGAAGGCAGCAGCGGGCATGTATGTAAATTATTTAGATACGATGGTCCAGCGACGGTAGATGGTCGGCTTGTCCGGGTCCACGGAGGTCTCTGGTCCAGTTGTAGATGTTGTAATAGTCCAGCGGCGATCTTGTCGTCGAGCTACGTCGTACCCTTTTTGTCTACAACCCAAGTTGGGCTGCTATATGGGGATTTTGACGGGTTATCGTCTATTGTGCGAATTGTCGCAACGACGCTAGTATTGAAGGGTAGAGCCTCGTTAGAAGCTGAGAACGCCTTCATTCTTTTTGACAACATTTTTTTGAATTTTGTCTGGACAGACGGCGGTACCACGATGTCTTCGACATGGGTGAAATTTACATCATCACACTCGTGATATTGCAGTTTCTCTATTATTCCCCCATATTCTATGGTGCCATTCTTTGTGTCCAATACAGCCCCAACCTGTTTTAACAAATCTAGGCCTATTGTGGTTGACATGTCTTGCTTTGTAGAATTATTAAAAAAACTGAGCTTCGGACGCTGTTCGGACGCGTGCTGTCGCTTCGTTGATAACCACGACGCCGTCATCTACAGGCATTATCGCTTTCAGGTGGCTAGGTTGAGTGTGGCAGTTGGCGGTGTTTCCCGCGTGAAGGGAGCTAGCACAGGTTTCGCGCCGTGCCCGTTCGCAGAAGGTGTTATGCGTAGTTACGGTACATCCAGTGACTGCAAAGGTATCCTTTTCGCATTCCGCCAACGTGTCTTCGTCGAGTCGCATTGTAGTTACATGTATATACTTAAAGACGTCTTCTTTCTTCAGAGTTCATTTATTCAATCCTTCTTAGTTTTATACATTTCGGTTGTTAAAGCTAAAGACCGCGTAGCTGCGCTGCCAGTGACGCCGGCAGAGGAGCGGTCAGCTTATGTATAAATGTTTACATAAAAACGTAAGGGCCGACGAGAGTCGCCGCGACAGAGAGGAGGTAATATGTTCACTTGGTTATAGAACCGTCGCGCATGTCAACTATGCCGACTCAGCAATGTTAAGGTCCATGCACTCAAGGGATCGTATTACCACAAGTGCTTGGACTTGGTTTTGTATATATTAAAATTGTATATATGAATATTGTATTGTATATATGTATATTATGAATATTGTAACTAAGTGCTACAATGTGTGTGTATTAATATTTACGCAACTCACTGAGTACAGTGTGTATTCGATAAGTGAACATACTACATCTCCCTCCTTTGGAAAAATAACGTAATTACATGAAGTTATTTTATTAGTATTATACTTATTAAAAAATTTAACTTATTATTATTATTATTTTTTTTTTTTTTTATTATTTATTATTATTTTTTTTTTTTTTTTTTAGCTTAATCAAATTTGATGACATATATAAAAACAAAATATTTTTTTTTTTTTTTTTTTTTTTTTACGAATTTAACTTTTTTTTTTTTTTTTTTTTTTTTTTATATATATATATATATATATTTTTTTTTTGTATTTACTTTATGTATGGTACTTAGTCTATGTATGGCCATACTTGAATAAGATAAATTTAAATTTGTTATGAAGTAAAAATTTTTAACCTATCTTTATGAACTAGTTGTTTTTTATTTTTAGCATTTGAAATTGTTATATTATCGTTTTGTTCTATACTTTCTACCCTATAAGGTCCAGTATATTTAAAATCTAGCTTATGACCTGTTTCGTTTCTTAAAAGAACATTATCTCCTATTTTTAGATTTAAGTTTAGTGTATTTCTATCATAATAAAGTTTCTGTTTTCTCTTATTTTCTTCTAACATTATTCTAGCTCTTTTATAAGCCTGTTCTAATCTAAATTTTGATTCTTTAGCATAGTCTTCTACATTATAAAGTGGTTTAATGGTATCTATGCTATTAAATTGTTTTGGCAAGTTTGAGGTTTTACCGAATACCAGCTCATATGGACAATAGTCATGTGCCATAGAGGGTGTTGTATTAAAGCAATATACGAAGTATTGTAGCCATACGTCCCAATCTGTCTTATCAACTGATATGTATGAACGTATGAACTCGTTAAGTGTTCTGTGGCTTCGCTCCACGGTACCTACTGTCTGATGATGATGTGCGGTTGAAGATATGTTTTTTATATTAAGATTTTTACATAAGTCTTCAATTATTGAATTTTTATATTCTGTACCCATGTCCGTAATGAGCGTCTTCATTGGACCGTAGATCAAAATAAAATTTTCAAATATAGCTTTTGCTACTGTTTTCGCACTTTTGTCTTTGATTGGTATTGCTATCAGGTATTTTGTTAAATCGCAGATTAAAGTTACTGCGTATTCATTTCCTTGTTCGGATTTGGGTAACGGACCGATCGTATCAACAATTACCCTGTCGAAAGCCATTTGTGGCGTTTCAGTAATAGTTAGTGGAGTTTTAGTGTGTTTAGTCGTTTTAGACTTTTGACACTTTTGACATTTTCTTATATAATTTGAGATATCTCTTGTCATATTCTTCCAATAATAATGCCTTTTTATTTTGGCTATTGTTCTGGCTATTCCTGTATGACCTCCTTGTATTGGATCGTCATGATATGTAAACAGTATTGCTTCTTTCTCTTTATTTTTATCATTTGATAATAGGGTCACCGGCTTGAGTAGCGCTACTCTTATTGATTTTAATATTTTATTGCCCATTAATTTAAAAGATTCTATTGAGATAATCTCAAAGATCTTTTCGCTCGGTGCCACTTTGAGTTTGCTAATATTAAGTATACCGGCTTCTGTTTCAAGCCTTTGAAAGAATTGACCTAAGTCAAACGTTTCATTAATATACATATTGCTAACATCAATTCTTGCTAGAACATTCTTTCCGTGTTTTAGTAAACATAGAGAATCTGTTATTCGCAAGGTCACTACTTTTCGTACCTCGTCATTTGCAATGACTTCGTATACGTTGGGCTGAGAAGCATTTGGAGTTTGCTTTTGCAAAACTTCCTTTTCTTTTTCTTTTCCTGCGCAGGAATTTAACTGTTTACTTTGATTTCTGGTAGTGACTTTCAGAATTTTATTATTGGCTTGTATATTTTGTAAATCTTGTATTGTTATTCTCGATAGCGCGTCGGCTACGAAATTATCTTTTCCCTTTAGATACTCTACCGTAAAATTATATTCCTCTAATTCAAGTCGCATTCTTGTTAACTTAGAACTTGGATTTGTCATTGAAA
>JBAMCK010000708.1:0-29304 GCA_037075185.1 Drosophila pseudotalamancana | reverse complement strand
TATACTTAACCGAGTTATATCACTTTAAAGTTGATAAATAGCCAATATTTTGGCAATTATACACTTCTTCATCACAGGGTATTTTATATGCTGGCAACATAGTTTCCAACATACTTATACAAACTAAAGCCGCAACTTCTATTTCCACTGCATAAGCCCTCTTGTATACACAACTACAGGGTATTTAAATAGCAGCAACAACAATAACAACAAGGCGTGCAAAATGTTCGCCTGTCCCCAGCTGCTGGCAGCGTCGCTGTCGCTGTCGCTGTCGCTGTCGCTGTCACAGTCGCTGCCTACTGCCAGTTGATTTGGTCTATGCCACTTCCCTACCTCCCTCCCCCCAGCCCCCTCACACGCTGGCAATTGCCCCTGTGTTACCTGTCCAGGTGAGGGGAGGCTATTGGGGGTCTCCTAAGAGCACTCGACGCCAGTTTCCGACGTCAATTTATAAACGCGTTCAGTTTAAATTGCAACAAATAGTCGCTCATTGAAACTTAAATTGTGCCGACACAAAGTGAACGCTTAACTGTGTGCGGGACAGGGACAGCGACAGACAGAGAAAGAATGAGAGAGTGAGAGAGGGAGAGAGAGGGATGTTGAGCATGCCCATATAGCCCAGATACAATGGGTGTAGAGCTTTGTGTCAACAAGTTTTTGTCTGTGTCGCTTTTTGGCCATTTTTGTTGGCCTTTTTTTAGTTTTTTCTCCAATGTTTGTCAGTTGTTGACGTTGTTTGTTGTTATTGTTGTTGTTGTTGTGTGTTTGTGTGGTCGCAGCTTGATTTGTTTAAAGGTTTGTGCCGTCTACTTTGGCATGGGAAAAAAATATTTGTGCTCCGAAACTTGGGCTGGGCTCCAGATTGGCTTTAGATTTGACTTTTAAAGTGATTGTTAAACAGTTTAATTCGCTACTGTAAGCTGTGAATGGCGAGGAATATATAACCTATAAGTAAGCCTCCATATAAGTTAATAACTAAAAATAGTTAATAATGTCATTAAATTTTCATTAAGTAATCAGCTATTGTTAAGTCTAATCCTAATCCTTCATATTAAGATAATATTTACATATAATCAAACATTACAAAAACTAAAGATAAGGATAAACTCTATATTATATTGTAATTAACTGTTTGCAATCGGTTATCACTCGCTACTGTCAAGACTTGTCTGCAAGATAAGTCTTGGCTTATTTTAATAGCATTTATTTGGAAGACATTCGTGAACTTTTCAGGCTAGGCTAACTGAAAGCAACTGAAAAGTTAAACCCAGTCTAACCAAACCTGTTCCCATTTTCATGTTTGGGAAGTTTTCGGGCCGCAAAAAGAAGGAAAAAGAAAAAAAAATAATAATAAAAATACCAAATTTAATTGCTTGGCACAAACAGTTTTCTGCCTGGTTTTCTTTAATTTCAATACGAAACTCGCACTTGCAGCAGAGAGCGAAAGAGAGCTAGAGGAAAAGAGAGAGAGAGAGAGAGAGAGAGAGAGAGAGAGAGAAGAGTCGTAGCGAATTTTCATAGACAGGCCGTCGCACCGGCAGCCGGCAATATAATTTCTTTAGATTAATCCAATCGATTTCTATTCAATAAATCAAAATATGAATTCGTTATGCTCATACAGCGCAGCTAACAGCTTGACTAGCAGCAGTGTTGGAGGCAGCTACCTCTCCCATTCCAGGGTATACATACATGTGTCTGTGTGTGTGTGTGAGTGTGTGTGTCAGTTTGAGGCACGTAACAAATTGTTGGGTTAATTAAAAAAACATAAATCGTTTGATTTTTGTTACACGCCGGAGTGCTAACAACCGTGGCCGGGTTTGACGGGCCTTTCATCACTTCAAACATTTCGGTTGCCAAAAAACAACAAAATTTCTCCCTAAGGTCTAGAATTCCCTACACTTGAAAAATTGTGGCACACAACCAGGCTTTAGATATACGTACTAAATTATGTTGTCAAATACTTTTTATTTTAATGTTTCTCCTATAAAATGTTAAATTGTTTGCATAAAGTAAATCTCTTTATTAATTGTATTTTTTATTTCATATTCTGAATTCTTAAACTCTGTTACCCACTGTTAAAGTCTGTGATAGGCGCTCTGTTAAGTTTATGTTAATCAACAGTGCTCGCAAATAGCTGTAGTTCATAAATCTATTTATTTCTTTATTTTCTTGGTACAATTCTTGCATATATTTAAGCCTTTGCATTGTTTCTCTCAGTGTAATTGCCTGCCATGTTATGCTAATGTTGATTAACAGCGTTCGCTAATAGCTGCTGTAATGTTTCCCATTAAATTTTTGATGGCTCGGCCCATTGAAATTAGATACGCATAAATATTTTTGGCTGAGCGAAACGCGAAAGCGAACGCGAACGAAAAAAATAACAAAAACAAATTAACAATAGAAACTACATTAAAAAAATATATAAATATTCATGATAGAATTCTGTCAAATATTAAAATTCGTTTAATTAACAGATCAAACTTGCAGCTTAAGTTTGAAATTCCGAAATTTATTTGCACAAAGAATGTGAGAGTTATTTTTTATAACTTTGATGTGTGGGCGTTGAGAACCTGTTAAAGAAATTGATTATATAATTCCCTATACCAAGGTCAATAAATTCGACTAGCCAGGAAAAAATAAAGACTTTTTTGTATGTTTCTTTTTTATAGTTTTTCTTTATATTTATTTTTAGTGTGTTTTTTGTTTTATTTTGTGTACTCTTAAGCTTGGAAATTCTAAGGCCAAAAATGCACGTACGTATATGTGTAGATTTTCAATTAAACTTTTTTACAGTGTATTTGCAATATTTTCATTCATTTCAAACTTTTTTGTACTAGAAAGCTGGAGGAGCTGTTTTTAAATGTTTTTTTTATGTTCATTGAATTTAGTTTCGAGTGTGAAAAGCAGCTTGAAAAAATTTGCTAATCTTAATAATAAAATAGTCAATATGCTTAAGTTATTTATAATATATATATTATTTTATATATATATATATATGTTTATATAAATTTATGTTATTTTATACATTTATAGTAGTTCAATTTTCATAATTTACACAAGTTTTTTTCGCTTAAACAAAAAAAGCAACTACAAAACTAACATTTAAATAGCAAAAATGTTTAGGCATTTCTTTTTGTTTTCTCTTCGTTTAGTTAATTTTATTTTTTTTGTATATTATTTTAAAATACATAATAATAATAGGTTTTTAAAGTACTCTCAACTCGTTGACGAAATCTGTGTGTTTTTTATATTTAAATATTATATTTTTGTTTTGTTTTGTTTTGTTTTGTTTCATTTTGTTTTCGTTCATACTTTTATATGTTTTAACAGCAATTTTTCAATTATCAGGTAAAAAGTTGAAAGTGTTTTCTTCAACTTTCAAAAATATTTGGTTTTCACATTGCGCGACAAGCGCCAAATTTTGGAGACGCTGACAACAGATCCAGTCGAGGGCTGGCGGCGGCTCCTCTGGCGGCACGCTGGTTGCTGCCGCTTGCGGCGGAGGCGGAGGCGGAGGAGGAGGAGGAGGCGGCGGCGGCGGGGGCGGCGCCTCCGATTCGGCGGGCCACCAGGTTTCCCAATCTCAATACGCCGTCGCGGCGCCCGGATGCATCAGATGGTGATGATGATGATGATGGCCAAAGTGATTCAATGGATTCATTGCATCCGCACTGGCCGCCGGCGCTGCCGTATGATACCAATCGCTAGGCGGATGATGCTGCGCCGCCGGATGATAGAGCAAGTGATGATTGTGGTGTCCCGTTACGGCCAGCATCGATGCCGAGGCGGCGGCGCCCGGCGAAGCGGCAGCCGCAGCTGCCACCGAGCTGCCCGCCACCTGATGGTGATGATGATGATGATGATGCGACGGCGGCGGTCCCAATGGCGGAGGCAGATACGCGGAGGAGGCCATCAGCTGCAGCGCTGGCGAGGATTTCGACTCGGCGTGCAGCAGCAGTTGTTGCTGCTGCTGCTGCTGTTGCTGCTGCTGCTGTTGTTGTTGCTGCTGTTGTTGTTGCTGCTGTTGCTGCTGCTGCTGCTGCAGCAGATGGGAGGCGCTGCTGCTGGCTGTGCTGCTGCTGCCGCTGCTGGAGGCGCCCAAATGCACGCTGTGCAAGGGATTCGGCTCCGATTTGATGGAGTGCGGTGAGGATTTGATGCCGCTGCCGCCGCTCAGGCTGCTGACGCCGCTGCTGCTGCCGGCGCTGCCGTCCAAGCGGGTCGACGAAGGCGGCGTCTGTGCGCCGCCGGTGACAATGCTCGAGCTGGAGCTCTCCTCACCCTCGCTGTCGTAGCCATGCGATGGGGACTTCTCGTCTATGTTGCCGTGCACCTGCAAGGTTAACAAAACAGAGAGAGGAAGGGTTTTATTAATGGAGTTGATAGGGATTGGAAAGTGGAAGCTCTTGCTAAGAGAAAAATAAACAACGCGCTAGCCAGAGGAACTGCAAACAGTAGCTGAAGCAGTGGCTAGAGCTCAGCTTTTCCGATAAGCTAAAGTAGGGACTGCAGCAGGAATACAAATGGAGCTTGTAGAGGAGTTGCTTAACGCTATATGAATAGCAAGTGGAGCAGAAGCTACAGCTAGCTGGAACAGTAGCTAAGAGCTGAAGATGCGGAAGAGTGTCCGGAGAAGCCGACGCTCTAGCTAAGAGCTGAAGAAAGAACTGGATATCCGGAGAAGTCGCAGCAGTAGCTAAGAGCTGCATACCCGGAGAACTCGAAGCAGTCGAGTATCCGGCCGAGTATCCGGCGCAGTCGAAGCAGATACAGTACGGAGTAGCCACACCTGCAGCTAAGCCCTGAACAGGCATCGCCTGGAGCCAACTCTAATCCTGGGACTTACCTTCATGTGCTTGCGGAGCGAGGAGGGATGCGTGTAGGACTTATCACAGCCATTGATGCGACAGTTGTAGGGCTTGTCCGAGGTGTGGACGTGCGAGTGCTTTTTGCGGTCCGAGGAGTTGGCAAAGCGTCGATCGCAGCCCTCGTGCTCGCACTTGAACGGCTTCTCACCTGAAAGTAGGCAAAGGTAACGAAATAATGAATATATTACATATATAGTACATTATTGTTGTTCACTTAAACTTTAAACAAAAGATTTGTGCCCTCTCTGGCACTCTGGCACTCTGACACCATAAATGACATTATTTATGTGCCGCGCATAAAGTATAAATACGTACTGCAGAGCAGACCCCAAACCCATAAAAGATGAACATTTATGAACTCGAATTCGAACTCGAACTCAATATCCATACAATTTAATAAAGGTGGGAAAAAGACGACGTCCGTCCAGCATTTTTATAGGGAAAAATCATATAAATTATGCGGGATCAAGGCATTGTTTGAAATCAAACAGCGGCGAGGGCCGCAACTACCAACCCCCACCCCCGAGCCACAAGCAGAACCAGAACCAGAACCCAGTCCAGAACCGAGAGCCCAAACTGAGCGGAAAAATTCACCTGTTGTTGTCCTTTTTTGTCGGGACATGTGAAAAACTAAACGGCCAGCGGGTCAAAATAAGTTGGAAAGCAAAAAGGTCAAAAGGCCAACATCTTTTATACACAGGCATTATAGCCATGTCTATAACACCTTTTCCCAAGCAACAAACGGGCCAAGGCTAAATAGCTAAGCAGCTAAACATCTAAAGGTTAGCCTTTAAGATTGGGTGATATTTTATGGCTTATTAGAAAATTAAAGAGTTGCCGTCCAAAAAAGGGAGTTTGCGATGTATTTAAGATAACATTTTTGGACTGGGCCCAAAAGTAGCCATAAATAATAATCATATTTGATATGGAGGCGACTAAACTATTATTTGGCAAATATGTGTTACAGATGTGTTTTGATAAGGCGGATGTAAGACATAAGTAAACATGTATTTAAAGTAGTTCCTGGAACTGGGAACTGCTCTTCTTCATAAATATGTTTTTAATAATATATCAGCTTTCAGGGCAAATGGATAATTGGTATTATAATTAGAAGAAAAGTTATTTAAATAGTTATCAATCTTTCACTTATTGTATAAGGCAGTGTTGTAAAACACGTTAAGTGCTTTAAATAGTATGATATATCAATAAATGGGAATTAAAGGCCATTCTTTTGGATCCAAGAGAAAGAGGGGAAGAGTGTGAAAGAGGGAGAGGGAGAGGGAGGAGTAGTAAACGAAAAGTTGAGTTAAATCCCATTTAGCATATGGGATTTATGTGCCAGCTAAGCGGCCATTATGGGCATCGCCTTATGACAATTGCAGCTAAGCGGCTCAGTGGAAACGAGACTCAGACAGAGATCCCCAAGGCCCCCAAGCAGTCGCAGCTCCAAGTTGCAAGTTGCAAGTTCCATGTTCTCGACCCACACACACAAAAAAAGAGACGATGACAATAATCGAACATTTTCACACCTCGAGCTTAAAGCGGAGATAGTTATAGTTTGGGAGCGGGGGAGAGGGGGTTCTTCTGATTGGGGGAGTGGCACCCAGTGTTGGGTATTGCGTTATTATCTCTCCCTTTTGGGGGGCTTTGTGTATGCGCCATATAAAAAGACATCCAGCGGTGCTTGTGGACTGCGCCTTGTGACAAGCTCAACAAGTTTTGGACTGACGTTTTTTTTTTCTTTCTGTTTTATGATTTCTTATTGTTTATTGTTTGGCTGCCACCCTTCGTAATTTAATACTAATTTATTATGGTTTATTACGCACATTTGCATAAACTTTGAGTTTGTCTTAAGTTTGGCTCAAATGAGTTTACATTGTGAATGGCGTGTGGCTTTATTTATGAATATTATTGCTTTCGGAATTTTTCTATTAATTTGTCAAAAATTTAACAGTCATAAATATGCGTATTAAACTGAACAATCAGTCTAAAAAGCGAACTGCCTCAATTATTTTGACAGCTATAATAAGAAATGTTTAAGAAACAAGCGAAGCAAATTGCATTTCGATGCGTTCCACAAAAAAAGGTCTACGAAACAGTTCAAGTTTTCGAATTGTAGAAGAGCGGGGAGCGAGAAAGGTAGAGGAGGGTTCTACAATGTCAAGTGTCGGCTTTACATGTGTTGTTGCTTAATTAAACGTGAAATTGTTATGAAATATGAAATAATATAACACCGAAATTATATGGAATAATAGAGATATTACAGGCTGCATTGCTTAGAAGCAACCAAGACTAGAGAGCAGAATTATTTGCCATAGACAATTAAACATTTGCTTAACTTGAAATCAAATTTTCTTTTGTTATAAGAACAAGATAGCATGTATGCTCACAAAATATTATCACCATAATTTTCCATGCTCTACAATATGCTAATACTCCAATTAAATAGGCAGCTGTTTTTCTTCAATGTTTTCTTTTTCCTCTAGTCTTCGGCTAACTCACGCTGTTTTTTCAACGGTCCTCTTATCAGTTTTATCAGCTGGACTGTCTGTTTTTATGTGTGCCACACATATACATATACATATGTGTTATATCCCATATGGGCAGCTCCTGGCGCGCTTTGCGGTCGAGGCTCAGCGGGCGGCCAGGAGCGTCTCTTGGCCGGAAAGGGGAAAGGGGTTTGTGTGCCCGCTAAATAAACGCATAATTTTCACATTTTACAACAAAAATGTGCATTTAAATATTTTATTGCTTTAAGTTTTTGAAATAAAAAAAAAAAAAACAAAAAAAAAAGGGCCGAAAAAACAAAAGTGTAGCATGCGAGGAAAGAGCTGAGGCAAGGGCACCAAATCGTAGACCATTTATAAAATGTCAATTTCAGAGCCAAAAGACATTTCCACGCACACTTTCAAAGAACGTTTGGGCCATGTAAATCCCATTTAGGCTGTGCGCATTGCCAAACTTATTTAAATATTTCAATAAAGTAAATCCCGAGCGCACAAAAAAGAAGAAAAAAATGGAGGGAAGAAGCAGCAGAACTTTGAAATAGGCCGCTATAGAAATGTGCTTTGCATATTTTGCGGCGCCTACGACCCCATTAACTGAGGCCCAAATTGTTAATTTCCTAGCGGGTGGAAATGCGAAAAGCGTTTAACGTGGCGCCTGGAACGCGTGGAATTGGCACAGCGTCTGTCATGGCGTCGTCGTGTACAGCCGCGCTTTTATTTCTGTTGCCTCTGCCTCTGCTGTTGCTTGGGGGTTGGTTCCGTTTCGGGGGTTGGCATTTGCTTTGTAATCTGTTTTTGTGGGTGGCTTTAGCCAAGAAATTGTTGTACATAGTGTATGCGGTATATATAAATGTATATGTATATATATATACTGGGTGTATATACAAAAAACATATCACATGTTTTGGCTTTTATATAAGAGCGTAAGCTGCTGTCATTTGCAGACACTGTCGAGCATTCCGGCCGGGCTCGCAGCTCGGAACTCAGCCTCTGTACTGTGTCTAGGTCTCTTCAATGTCTGACAGTATGTGTGTGCGTGCAGGCGTGTGTGTCTGTGTGTGTGTGTGTGTGTGTGCGAGTGTGTTTTGTGTATGTTTTACTTTTGGGGCGTTGTTTTCTCTCAGCTCAAAGGAGGTTTTTGTGCTGGGCGTAGTCGAGAAGAAGGAGAAGAAAAAATGAACACAAAAATTGAATTTTGCTAAACGTCTCTTAAGTGATTTTCCTCAGGCATGGGGAAAATGCCTACAATATGTTTTTCTTTGTTGTACAGCATTACAAAATATGCTACGTATTTGAGCTTTGTTTATTTTGGGCATATTTTTGGCAGTAAAGGGAATAAAAAAGATTGAAAAAATCTGTTTTAGACATTAAACATTTTCGTTAAGCTTAAACAAGATACACATTATTATTGGCACATAAAGGCAAGCCTTACTGTACACGTGTGTTAAATATAGAATGTAAATTAAAATGAATTTTAAAATACGCCCACTTGGCTGAATATTGAGGAAGCAACAAGCTGATTCTGATTCATTGCCGCTCGCCTCCTCTACAGCAGTACAGGGTAACAAATTAAGCATCATTGACAGTCGCTGATTAATTGAAACAGAATCAGGTTTTTAATTTACAATCAAGAGAAATGAAAATGGTATAAAAACATATTTTCGCAGCAGCGCATTATTAAATGCAACTGTCCGACGCACGCGAATTAATTAAAATGCCAAAAGCAGAGCAGTTAACAGAGCGCTGTTAGAGTTAACATGGAATGCACTTTAATAGCGCTGTTAAATAGCAACTGTGCTGCGGAGGCAAGAGAGTGAGAGAGAGAGGCGTAGGTAAGAGATAAACGAAGACAATATGCCCACAAACAAACTACTTATCCCTGTTAAGTTTTACATAGAATGCTATTTAATAGCGCTGTTAAATATTAACTGTTGGATGCAAAAGGAAGAGAGTGGAAGAACCAACTAACAGAGCGGTAACACGGTTCTCTTAACATTAACATAGAATGCACTTTAATTGCTCTGTTAAATAATTGCTGTGTGGCTGAAGAGGCAAAACAAACAGCCATGAAGAGGGTAGCAAATGAATATAAATGGAATAGCAATTAGAGTGTGAGCGAGCGAGCGAGCTGTGGAGTGAGTGTGCGAGTGAGCAGGGCATAGCTGAGATAAACGGCATCATCATTGCTCATGTGTCAACAACATGCAATGCGATATGATTATTATTATCTAACAATACAAAATAACAAAACAGCAGCTACTTTTTGCCTGCCTGCCTGCCTGCCTGCTATCTCCCTACCTATCGCTATCTCACTCACACTCTGGGTGTCTCCCTCTAGGTTGTTGACACTTTTTTTTTGCTGGATTTGAAACCTCTGTTCTTTGTATTTGTTTTGTATATTTTTTTATTTTTTTCGCTGTCGCTTCTTCTTTGCGTCTTTTGTTCCACGTAAAGCCGGAAAAAGCCAAACCCCGATTTCCTGGTTTACATTTCAATGGGCAATTTTCCTTCCCCTAGTTTTGAATTGGTTTTTCCTTTTTTCCCCCCAACCATTTTACTTTAATTTTTTTGCGAGTGTCGCTGTTTTGGCTTAGTTAGGAGGCAGTGACTGTTGAAGGATGTTTGCAGGATGTGCGAGCAGGTGGCACTCAAAAAAAAAAAACCATATATATATATGTATAAGTGTATACAAATATTGACTCACGTGGCAGTTGATGAGCAATTAGATGTGAGAGATGGGCTTGTAGATAGTAATTGAGATGACAAATAGGTAGATTTTGTCTAAGATATTGCAGTTGACTAAGAAAGTCGTGACGTTATTACATAATGGCTGTGAGGTAAAGTTATAATTACAGATGTACGAATTTGACAAGATGCTCGTTCTAAGATCTAAAATAGCTATCCCTATATTTAAGTCAGCCGACATACATTTCTGTATTTTCACACACACACACATAGACTTTCCTCTCCAGTTTGAAAATGTGCGTTATGAATATTTATAACATTCGCCTGCATTTGATGAGCATATTAATGGCAGACGTTGCCCCAGCTCGAAGCGCTCATTATTTATGCCTCATAATAATAATAATAATAATAAAATAATAATTTAAACCCAATGAATGCTGCTTGTCAACAGCAAAATACAGAAAATCCTGCTGCCTGAGCCAAACTGCTCATCAGCACCATCACCAACATCATCATCGTTATCATCATCATCATCATCATCATCGTTCAGGAGCAGCGTTTGCATCCCTAAAAACAAAGTTACCTACGAGTTGCTCTTCCAGAGCTCTTTTGCGGCTCTATTGTTTTGTTTGTTTGACAAAAACCGTTGAGTGAATTGCGCAATGTCTGTCATGATTTATGATTTCTGCCAATTTCCCTCCCTTTATATATATACATATATATATATAGAGCTGACCCATCCTCAAGAGATAACTCCTCACATCATTTGCGCTATTTGTTTTCAGCTTTGCGCTTCGCTCCTGTCAAGTGATACGTTAATAATTGACATTGGGGTCACTCGAGCCCGACTTTGCCTGTGGTTTATTGTGCCCAAATAGACGTAAATGGGAACATTTCTCCCTCTATTTCTTTTTTTTTCTCAAACTGTGCAACAAAACAAATTTTACACTCGGCTGGAGTTTCGGGTTTGAGTGCGGCACGAGCAGTAAAATAGATCTTTAAGTGGAACGTGAACTATAGAATAGTGATTCGATTGTATACCGAACTGTAAACCTTGAGTGTTCCATTCCACTGTCTTAATGTTAACATTATCATAGAATATATATCTACTTAAGTCGAATCTAAAGGTAACCGAGTTTTCCACGAAAATAACTTGAAATGATCGTGTTCCATTCCAAGTGTTCCACATTGAGCAAACTTACTAGCAAATCAGAACTATTGGAATGTAGTTCTGATTCTGAAAGATTATCACTGCACGTGTTCCATGCCAAACATTTCACACTGTGCAAGACCAACAGTAAAAGTCTTGACTTTGCCTCTTGGGGAAAACAATTCGTGGCGCACCACATTGCGTATACACAATGCGATTGCTCATATGAGCCAGACAACGGGTACAACGGCTATTAGTAAAACAATGACAGGCAACAGCCTTGCTGTACATGACCAAACATGGGCCAGTTTGTCTGGTACTCTCTTGGCTATGTCGCTTATATCTTTCTTTACTCTTTTTTTGTATTTTACGTCTTTTTTTTTTTTATACAGCGAACAAATTTTCGACAAGTTTGCCAGGCGCTGAGAACGCCTCGAACTGCTACGGAGGTGTGTAAGCTACAAACAGATATCTAAATGTATATATATATACACATATATATATTTATATACATATGGCAACCCGGCTGCATTATGCATTCAAATTGCATTTGAGCTGGCTGCAAAAGTTTTTTGCCTCCCCCTCGAGTTAGATATGCAGAGACTGAATGTCTGGCTGGAGTACGACTTGTAGACATGTAAATGCAATACACACACATACATATGTACATATGTGTAAGTATCTGCATGTCTGCATCTGTATCTGTGTCTGTGTCTGGCAACCTTGTGCTTTGTGTGGCACATGCGGTTAAATTTGTACACAAAACCTTTTTGCGATTTGCCAGCAAATTTGTAGACATTAACATTAAAGAAATTGTTCAAGTTTTAATGAGTTTTGAACGTTTATGCGAGCAACTTTTTATGAATTGGTTAATTTCTTGGAAACTCGAAAAGCTCTTTTTGTAAATAAAAGTTGCTTTGACTGCAGAAATGCTGTCTAGACATTTATTTTATTCAATATTAAATCTGTCTTCAAGGTCTTATGAGTGCAACATTTTATTAATTTAACTCACAGAGTGAGCAAAGTAAATAATTTCTAAATACTTTTTAACATACTTATAGAACAAATCTAATTTTTGTTTTATATTATTATACGCTAATCACGATAATCGTTCATCGTGTAAACATTATAAAATCGCTAATAATTCGGATATGCTAATCGATTAGCTGTGAGGCATATTTGGCATATGCCAACATTTTGTTGCCTGCCTGCGACGCCACAGATACAAAACTCTACTTAGCACACACACGCACACACACATTGGAATTGCACTCGAATGACAAACGAAGCGTAGACAATAAGCAAAAGTAACACTAAGCCTATTGTCTGTGGCCCAAAATGCATACAAACAAGGCGCGATAGAGACACTAGCGATCCCTCCAGTTGACAAAGACAAGACGCTAGGCAGGATTAGCCCAGTTCGAATCCCGAGTTCAGGCAGCCAGGTAAACCTAGAGGCCCAGCTGATACGGTGCAAACACTCAATGAATGAAGTTTTGCAAGTATCTTCTTCTTCTTCTTTTTATCCGGGGTTTCTTCTTCTTTTGGCGTTGGCGGCTTCTCTTAGAGACCAAAGACTCAAAGAGGTGTCGCTTTGTATAGTCCGACGTGGATTTAGAGCAGTTCGATGGTTCCTTGTCCAAGTCTGAGATTCCACTTCGTTTTTCTTTTTTTTTTTTGCTTTTTAGCGCTCTTTAAGATTTTAATCTGCGCCTCTCTTGTCTTCTGAGCCGTTTGTTTGTTGTTTGTTGCTGCTGTTGTTGTTGCAGTTGCAGCCAAGTAGAAAATCTCCTCGTGGAGTGTGAGAAATTAAAATGTCATCAAGATTGTCATCATTGGGTATTTGATGTGACAACTGGTGAAACTCTTGCCTTTCGGTTTATACCCAAAGCGTTATCTCAAAAACTGTTCAAGTTTAAATGTTGTCAATTTTAACAAGATTTGAGCTACAGATAAATATCAATGACATCAGCGATTGAATCTTCCGCAGGAGTGTCTCAAAGTGTGCCAGCAAATTGGAAAGAAACATATTTGTGGTAATTAAGGAATGTCGCGTTGAATATTTAGAAAGATTTTCAAATACTTAAGAGCTTACTTGAGTGTGAGACGAATGAAATCGAAAGACACTCTGTGAGTTGAATAAACTTTTCGGTTTTATTTGAATATATCGATTAGGTATTGACATATGTAAATGTCTATTGAGCGGGGAACGAGTGGAATGAAACACAATGTTTTAACGCAGTTTTTATTATTGCAAAATGAGTTAAGTGAAACAGTAAAGCGTTAAAGCGGAACGATTGGAATGAAACACATCACAATTTGTGGCTATTTTTACCTACTCGCTGCAACTATTTATGTGAATCTAGCGTTCCACCAAGTTGTTACTGCTCTGAAACGAATGAAATGAAACTGCGCATTCATTTTCACACACTCACACCTCTCGAACCAGGAAGCCATCAAAATTGCTTAATGAACACATCAAAACATCAACTAAAATTGCATTTATGTATATTCCAGAGCCGTTAACAACCAACAAAAAATATCATTTAGTGGCAAACAAATTGGTCAACGCCTATTGAAAGTATCGCATCGCAACACCCCAGAGAGTGTTACCGCAATGGATCGCAGCTCTCCGATCTCGACTCTCGGCTCTCGATCGAGACTTACAGTTGAGTTGCGTTGCCCTGTGCCCGAAAAAAAAATATTCTGAAATTCGAGCTGGCTGAGAAAAAAAATTGGCCTGTCCACAGTGGCCGGGGTTTGGGCCGGGGTTTGGGCTTGGGCTTGGGCCAGGGCGTAACTGTCAGATACAAGTACTTTTTGCAGTAGCTGTTGGCCGAGCCGTCGGCAAATGCGTCATAGCCAAATGGCCTACAAATGGCGTTGCCGGCTGTAATTTTAGCCAAGCTGAGCGACTGCCCTGTCAAAGCATTCACAACATTTGACAGCCGCGTGTCAGCCAAGATTTGTGGGTGTCCATGCCTGTGTGTGTGTGTGTGTGTGTGCAAGTTTTTGTTCTATTTCAGCGTATTTGGCTCTAATTGCATTGACAATGTTTTTACAACAAATTGTTAGCCAGCAACAGCATTTGGGTTAAAACAATCACAATTTATGCTTTATGCTTAAATCAACATTCGAAGGCGTTCGTCTGTTACAAATTTGTCAGCATACAGAAAATGTCTCACAAAATTCAGTGCAAATGCGCAAATGTTAAGCGGATTTGACAAGCACTTTTATATATGTATATATATATATATAAGATAAATATGTGTATTCATGAAATATGCTTATTTTGCTATACACTTTATTTATGCGAGAGTTCTTTACATTTTACAGCAATAATGCAAATTCTGCTTCCATTATTTATTTCTTATAAATTAATTATTTTTACTTTCAATTCTTAAGCCTAGCCATAGCTCTATAGATAGTATTCTTTAATGGATTAGTATGCTGGAATGTACTCCATATAATATTAATAATGCATTTATACGAATATTCCATTGTTTCAGTTCCAAGTATTCTCCATTCTATTTTTGGCACTGCAGACCGAAAAATTTCGTCATTATAAGAACTGTTCTAGACATTCAGCTTAATTATAACACCTTTGAGAGCATTCGCTGTTCAGCGCTTCGTTTTTTCTTCCTCTTTTTGGGTCTGTTTAACATTTTTGCTTGGTTATGAATAATGATTTCATTTTTCCCATACGATAATTTATGCAAGTGTGGATGTGGGGCATGTGAGGCCCTTGGCGCGATTTAGAGGATTAGTCAGGCTTGCTTTCATAATTCTCGAAAAGCAGAGCTCCAGCTCGGGCACTACCTGTGCCCTACCTCTGTGTGCGTGTGTGTGTGTGTGTGTGTGTGTGTGTGTGTATCATCTGCATGCTTGGTATAAAAAATATGCAAGATGACAGTTTAATTTTATGGTTTGTCTGCTGCTGATCAGTTCTTTATGCGTTGAAATTTTATTTTTATTTTTATATTTTTATTTTTATTTTTCTGCCTTTTCGCTCGGCTTGCTTGCCCGACTGGACACCCTACTCTTTGCTCTGCTTTTGTTATTTTGTTGTTGTTATAGTTGTTGTTGTTGCTGGAATCTAAGGAATTTAATTAATTTGCGCGCGACTTCTATGACAAATGGGCGTGGCCAGGCAGCAGTTATGCCGAAAAGCGCGCTTAGCGTATGCTTTAAGAAGTATTTCAAATGTGTGCTAATAGTTGCCAGTTGCCAGTTGCCCGGCCAACAACTACAACAACAACAACAACAACAGCAGAAGCAACAAGAACAACAATAATAGAGGCAACAACAATGGCTGCCAGCCAAAATAAGCCTCATTTATTAACTAGCTTCGCTCGACACGTCACAATAAGCCGCTTAACCGCTGAACCGTCGCATCGAGGGTGCGAGAGAGAGCGATAGAGAGAGAGAGATAGAGAGAGAGAGAGCGAGGGGGTGTGAGAGATACATTATGCAACAACTTAACAGCACTGCGCTTCATAACTATCATACAAAATGGCTACTTAGCTAATAGACCTGAGACCCAAAAGGGTTGACACACAAAAATTGTAAGTGAAAATTTTAACCCCTGCTGGTTTTTATGTAGCTCTAAATGAAATTATAATGCCCAACACACGCACACATACACACACACGCACACACATCCATAACCGAAATATATGCCTATATATAAAATTGTTTTGACATTTTCAAAAAGTGCGTGGCATAGTTGTCCATTATGTTAAACAACCCCTCTGCCACATATGAGGAGTAAAGTAAGGTAAAGTAAAGTAGCTGCTCGCTAAGCGGAACGGCTGCACATCTGATCAGAGAGGGTGCAGCTCTACTGTAGAAGGGTGTTGCTAATTATAATGCATTTGCTAGATTAATGAATATATATACATATATATATATAGGTTGGGTGGGGGCCATCATGACAATAAGAATGGGCTTCATAGAGCATAAGCTTCAAAATGGCAGGTATTGGATAAGGACCTCACAAAATGGGTGAATGGACCACTTGCTGCTAACAAGATATAACTGGCAATATTATACATAAAAATTGTAATTACATAATAATGAAAAACAAAAATTAACAAAGAAATACAAAATGTTAGATGAAAATACATATATATTCACAAGTTCCTGGTACTATAATTATCATGACTGATTGATTGATTGACTGACTGACTGACTGACTGTTAATATAAAAAAAATGTAAATTAACATAGCATACATATTGCTATATTTAAGTGTTTTATCCAGCAAACTATTCTACAAATTATTAAAATAATTTGAACTAAATTAAAATTTTCAATAACATAAAGAAAGTAGTCAAATGTTATATATCTAGCCAGTTATCAACTTATATATGTACAATATATATATATATTTAATGAAAGGTAATAAATCTTGCAGCACATTTTTAACTGCAGTTACTTTTAGTTACTTTTAACTTCAGTAACTAAAAATTCCGTTTCGACTGCCCAATGCAGGAACCACAAATAAACTTTTTACATTTTGGATATCATAAATCTCGGACGGCTACGAAAGGCGTTGTCGTACAAATATATTATTTGAATAATTCGAATGAGTGTAGCGAAACCCCCCTGTAAATAATTGAGTGTCATGTTAAAATTGGTCACATTTGGCACGTTTTTAATTGAGCGCAGCGAATGGCCACGAAAACGAGCCCAGTGATGAATTTCAATGCCAACTTTCCGGCTAAAAATGCCTGCGTCATTAGACAAAAACGCTCTGGAAATTCACAGAGAGAGAGAGACAGAGAGAAGGAGAGAAAGAGAGGTTAACCTAGAGCCCGAAGATAGCGTAACTAATTGATTTTCAGAGTTCTAGAGAGTAGAACTGAAGTCAGCACGAGGCCCAGATCCTGCCGATATATACATATATATGTGTGTTGTAGGTGGCAGGTAGTAGTATGTGTGTGTAGCTAATCAGTCCCTGAGGCACAGTGCAGGTTTTTGTGCCTCTGGCATTGTTCTCTCGCTGCTGGCATCGAAAACAAATTCTGAGAACTTAAAACAGCAAACAGTCAACATTTTACGCGCAAATATAAAAAGTTATTTTCGTCCGTCTGTCAGTCTGTCAGTGTATTTGTGTGTCCGTTTGTCGCACTGTTTGCCTTGTTTGTTTGAAAATCGTTGAACCCAGCAATAAAGTCATCAATCATTGACATTTGCAGCATTTGATATCTTGTCTCGCATTTGAAAAATTATTTGCCTGGCGCCGAGCCGAAGTACAAAAAACGCTCTTAACAGCGCGCTGTAAGCTAACAGACCTTTTACAACACTGTTAGCTTAGGTAAATAAGAGTGCTCGACTGGGAGGATGATCTGTAAACAACTGTCTGCTACAGTTGAACTTGTTATCGATAACCGATAAGTCGGTAAGCAAGTAGGACGATGCGTTCTATAATATAATATCAGCTACTTTAATAGCTATATGTCGATAACCGATAAGCAATTAAGCTGATTGCCTCGCACCGCGCTGTTAATTGTGATATCGATAACCGATAAGGTAAGTACGATTACCTACCTAGACTTCTGAAATATATCTACTATACATAACGCATAAAATACTTCCTCCTACACATAATATTGCCTGCAATATCCTTCACCCTTCCGCCATTTTCTCACAACACAAAATGAAATGTGGAGGGGACAAAGCGGAGCGTATAAATTGTTGTTTTTTCCCGTTGCAAGACGAGTTCATAAAAGACTCATTAAAAAAGCACTTGAGTACAATTAAATCGAGTGGCGGGATCAGGAAGCAGCAGCTAATCAACGTTTACAAGGGTCCGCAGTCAGCAGCAAGGACATTGTTAAATGCACAACAACAAGGAGCTGCTGCACTTGCCAAGCGAACCGAAGAGGGGTTGGGGAGGGGGAGGGAGTGAGCATAAACATAATGAGCGTGGCTGGCAGCATCAACTGCAAAACTAACCACAAAGTTGTTGGCCATTTGGGGCCAGCTGCTCCGGCGTTGTAGGTGTTAATGAATAAAGTTGTTGTTTGTGGTGTGCGAGCCGCAGGAGTGCAGCGAAAAGGAAAAAAAACAACAGCAACAACAGCAAAATAAAACTCTACAGAGCAAGTCAAAAATAGGGAGTGAATATGTAAGAGAGAGAGAGAGAGAGGGCTGCTGCAGAGCCATGTAAAAACCGTACACCATGATAAACGCCATTCATGTAGCTCCAACTCGACACACACACATACACACAATCGCACACACACAGACAAAAGCTGTTGGGCAAGGTGTCAACTGGCAGGCAGAGCAATAACAAAGCAGACAAACGTTGATTGTTCTGACTGCTCTTACTTGCTGTTGTTGTTGTTGTTGTTGTTATGATTGCTGTTGTTGTTGTACATAGAGTGCAGACGGCGGGCAAGTGACAAGTGCAAAGTTAACATTGAGAAACCGCAGAAATGAAGAGCGAGAAGGAAATTATAAAGATGAATTCCTACGCATTTTGTTAGTGATGGCACGAAGTGGCAAAGCGATAGAGAGTAGTCGATAGGCAGAGCTATGTTAGCGTTGAGGAAAAGCCCCAAGTCGATAGGCACAATTATCGATATGTTAGCAAATACAAAAGCTATTAAAGCACTGAATAAATCACATTTTAGTAATGAGAAAAAGCCTTAAGTCGATAAGCATAATTATCGATTTGTAAACAAATGATAAGGACCGATTGCAGAATCATCAATAAGCAAATATAAACAATATGTAAGCACTGATAATAGGGATGAGGAAAAGGCTTAAGTCGATAGACAGAAATATCGACATGTAAGCAAGTAGAAAAGATGACTTAACATTATAATACGTTTTTTCTCTAAGTGCATGACCACTAGCCTTATGAAGCGTTGCCAACCTGTTTTCAAACAGAATTTACGCATCATACGCAAAATAAAATAAATATATTTAAATAATCGTTTTTGCTTACGTCTTAAAACCGTTAACTTATGGCCATAGAAAACTAATAAACTTTACGCTCAAAACAAACAATTTATCATGACTGCAAACGGGACTTAAAGATTAACTAACCTATGAACTATGCTTCTGTTGAATGATAATAAACTGACTTAAACAATTTATAATACAAAAATATGCAAGCGCTCAATGCAATTATTTTATTTCGATGCATAAATATAAATAAAATAAAATTGACGAGTTTCACAAACTAGTCAGATATCCGATCTTAAGTCATATTCATTATTAATCAATTCTTAATATATTACATAACTTATTTATAATTAACAGTCGCATTTTAATGAAAACATTTCAATTAACATAAGCTAACTGTCTGCAAGGGTATTTAACATTCCGTTAACCAACAAAAAAAAAATGTTCCCTTGTTAAAGTTGACGCTTTTATGGCGCTAGAAAAGGAGAGAATGAGGCGAAAGCTAAAATTAAAGCAAACAAACTGCGTAAAATATGCCAAGCAATATAAACGCCATTTTGTGGATGGCCTGTTGTTGTTGTTGTTGCTTTTGGCTGTCTAGCTGCCTACCCTAGGCCGTAATCTCTGCTTTCTATGTATGTGTGAGTGCTTTGTATTTGTTTGTATGCAGAGCGCGCTTTTAATAAACGAAGGCTGTGTTAAGGCCAAACAAGGATAATACCACACCCACTCTCAGTTGCTCTCGCTCTCTCTCCCTTTGCACTCCGTTATGTTGCTGCTGCTGCTGCTGCTTGTTTTTGTTGCTTTGGCTTTCATATTGGCGCACGCTTTGCTGCTGCAGCTGTTGTTTTTGCATTTTCATTATTGCGCTGTTGTTGTTGTTATTATTATTGCTTTGAATGGCTTTTGTGTTTGGTTTATTAAAACGAGTGGCGCAATTTTAAAGCAATTATATTTGGGTTCAGCACTCGGCTAACATGCGCCGCACTCGCATTCGCATTCGCGTCGGTTGTGTTTTTTGCTAAACACAATGCAAAAAGTGTTTTTAATTGCTTGTTTAATTGTTTTTAATGCTCACTAAAAACTTTGCTGCTTATAATGAACTAAACACGCTGTCGGAATTTACTGCCTAATGCCATAAAAACCAAAAAGCAAAGTTAAGCCATTTTATAATGCAATCAGGTTACAATAGATTTCTGACATAATTTTTCAAATACTTTTCACAAGAGTCCAAAGTTCCGTTTTGAAGAACTTTAATAGTGCTTATTGGAATTTTGGTACTTGTTTGACTTTTTCTTTCTTTTGTACCATAATTCAAATCAGATATTTCGCTACCGCAAAAACAATCCATTAATATGGCTTAGCTGAAGCTCTGGCATTATTCATAAAAATAAAAAGATGTGTAAATAAAAGTTGGCTATAAAAACATAACAAACAAAAACTTTGTATCAAAATAAAATAAATGTTTATCCGAAGTGTTGACGTTGAACTCAAAGCGGAGAAAAAAGAGAAGACAAAGCTAAAGAATTATAAAAAACAAGCGAAAAATATATTGAACACATTAATTTTGGGCGACCCATTGAAAAATATTGAGATAAACAACAAATAAAAAAATGCTGCTTGAATAAACAAATAACATTAGCTTAAGTTGAAAAAAAGGCTTACAAAATTTAGTTAATGCTTTTTTTTGCTTTCAAACTTAGTCTAATAAAAGTTTAATAACTAAACCAGCTTCATTTAAGAGTTCATCAAAATCGTTTACACCCACACACACACACACACACAGACACACTTTAATGAGCTTGAAATTTATACACAATTGAAATACAAAATCATTTGTGTTTCTCTTTCTGATTTTCGATTTATTGCGCTGCTTTTTTCTTATTTTTTATTTAGTTATGTTTTTGTTATTATTATTTTTTTTTTATTGAACAGACAAATTTCTTTTGCACACTCATTGAAAGGTAATTAAAATGTTTGATTCGATTTTGAGGCCAAAGACGAAGTTCGAACCCCTTCAATGACGCACAACCAATGGCTGTGTATGTGTGTGTATATAATATAATGATCTTTTCTGCCATTATACTTTTGACTAATTTCTAAGATGATGCTGCAAAAATGAATTATATTTTGTGTACATGATTGGTTGAGAGGTTCTTATTTTGTATTTTGTACTTTTTTTTTGTGGGGATTTTTTGAAGTGGCCGACGGCAACTTCATTAGATTTGAAAATGGTAGGAGAGACCTTTGACCCGCCACTGACACTTGACCTGAGACGGAGAATATCCAACTCTCTGGCGCTCTCCTGCTCACTCACTCTCTCCCTCCCTTTTCTTCCCGCTACTTTTAGTATATAAATCAAAATTCAATCAGCAACGTTTTTGGTTTTTCTTAACTGCCTGACTGGGTGTTTGTTTTTATTGCACACACTTGAGTCTGTGCATGTGTGTGTGTGTGTGTGTGTGAGAGTGTGAGTGTGAGTGTGTTGACACGTGTCAAAACTTCCGTTTGTAATCGCACGGAAATACTTCGAGGCACTTCGTGCCCTGCACTCCAAATCGAAAACTGGGGTAAAATCCCAGAAATCAGCGCAATTCACATTCAAAGCGAGTGTGTGTGTGTGCGTGTGTGTTTGGGTGTGTGCAAATATTTTGGGTAGACATTAAACTTTTGATTTAGTTTATGCAATTTATATACGAGCAGAAAAGCAAAAGTCGTCCAGCTGCCAAAATGATATGTGGGCAGTTCTCAAGATCCTAAATCTCAAGAGTGAGAGACAAGTCGAACAATTGTTGGCATTAAAGATTGGCGATAAGCGCGGGTGTTTTAAGAGGTGTAGAGCGATGCATAGATAAAGCAAAGAGAAGGAAAAACAACAAGATTTATTCAAACTAACGAATATAATTTAAATATTTAGTAGCAAGTAGAAGAAACTCTGGGCGAGTGCGCTCGGTTAAGATATACCCTATAATTTGTATGTTAGTGCGTAACTTCTATTTTTGAATGAGTATAAAAACAGTCCTAAATTTATGTTAAGAACTACTTTAAATATTTAAAATATTTGTATATAGAAACTGGCTAAAAGATTGCTAAAAGATTATCTAGATAAGAGCCAACAAAAGACAACCAATTAATAAAAGAAATGTCTAAATTTTTAACAAATCTGCTTGATATACTAAATATTAGCTAAGCTGATTATCTGAAAGATAAGAAATCTATGCTTAACCCATTCAAGTTTATAATTTGAAACAATAAACGAGAATCTGATAAATCAATGTATGCTAATGTATACATATATATATATATTTATCTACGAATACCATAATTATTAAAAATAATAAGAGAAAAATCTCTATGTATTAGAAAAGTTAAGTGCTGTTGTAACATATATACATATACATATATATAACATCTAAACTATTCTCATTGTCTATTATTTCAGTATTCCAAAGAAAGAAAATCTTTTATGAGTTCTACTATAGAAAAGTTAAGAACAGTTGTGATTATCGCAGCTTCATAGGTAGAAGTCAACAGATACAACAGTTAGAATAGATAACCACTTATATACATATATCCCTAGCTAAGCCGACGAAAAGTCGAAACCGAAGTCGAAGTCGAAGTCGAAGTCAAGCCCTTCGGGGACTTAACGGTACACAGCAGAGACTGCGAGGGAGTGTGCGAAAATATTTGTGAGGATTGGATTTGTGCGAAATGCGAAAGGCTTAACCTGGTCGCTTGCACAGGTGTTGATCCTCAAAAGGGACAAGGGCGTGACTGTGGGCGTGGGCGTGCGTATGCACTGTGTGCATTGCAGCAGGATTTACCCACAGGTAACCCCGTTAGAGGCAGAGATGAGCCTGTGACTGCCAAGGCAACTGTAAAACTCACCTGTGTGCGTGCGCTTGTGGATCTTGAGGTTCTCGCTGCGGGCGAAGACCTTGCCGCAGCCGGGATGGGGGCAGGCGAAGGGCTTCTCGCCGGTGTGGACGCGTATGTGGTTGACCAGCTTGTACTTGGCCTTAAACGGCCGGCCGTTGCGCGAGCAGCCGACCCAGAAGCAGGCGTGCGTCGTGCACTCCGGCCCGCCCACGTGCTCCACGGTCAGGTGCGTCACAATCTCGTGCATCGAGTGGAACACCTTGTTGCAGGTCTTGCGGCTCTGCTGCGACTGCGGCTGCAGGCCTGGCTGATCCGGATCTATCCAGAGGCATTGCATCTCCTGCTTGACTCCGGACGTCGCCGCCGCCGGCTGATGCCGCATATAGCGGAGGAAGGCGCCAGCGCCCGCCGGATGCATCGCGGACATCGCGTGGTGCGGATGGTGGGCGGCGTGGGCGTGGGCGGCGGCATGATGGTGGGCCGCAAAGTTGCCGTGATGATGATGCTGGGCGTACGGATGCGCCGCGTAGTCCGCCATGCGCATCGGATGCTGGTGATGATGATGATGCGCCGCACTGTGGAACGCATGCTGGCCAAAGCTGCCGCTCAGCTCCGCCTGGGCCGGGAAGCTGGGGAACAACATCGAGTCCGCCGCCGTCGCAGTCGCAGCTGGCGCCGTGACTGCCGCTGCGGCGTAGTCCGTCGCATCGGCGCGTCGGCCCAGCAGAAAGTCACGCGAGGCGTAGCTATTGAAATGGCCGTAGCCGGAGTTCTGATAAGCAGCGGCGGCTGCCAGCGATGTGGCATCGCCTTCCAGTTGCTGTTGTTGCTGTTGTTGTTGTTGCTGCTGTTGCTGCTGCTGCTGCTGTTGCTGCTGTTGTTGCTGTTGCTGCTGCTGTTGCTGCTGCTGCTGCAGCTCCAGCTGCTGGTTGCTGGCCGGCGTATTCGGCGACATGCGCAGCCCGTAGCTGGCCAAATGATGCTGCGCGGGCTCAATAAAAGCGTTCATCATCATAATTTCCCACTCCAAGTTTTCAATTGAATCAAGTTTTGAATTTAATAAAAACAAACGCTTCAGAACAAGGCTCAAGCGCCCATCACAGACACTCACACACACACAATGCACACTCTATATATGTATATATATATTATGTATATGTATTTATATTTATATTTTCTGTATGTATATTCAATGCTTTATATTTTGTATTTATATTTCGCGCGCGCGTTCTCTATTCTTCAAAAGACGCGCGTTAACCGTTACAGCGTCTAAACGTCACAAGATTCGCAGCAGGACTGAATTGTAACGCAGTGCTCAAAGTTCCATCGCGAACTGATTTTTCAGTCCGTACATTAGGCCGTGCCTGCAGCAAAAAGAAACACAAGCAACACGCACACAGCTATGCATGAAAGTAACCACCAATCGAAGGCGTGTCTAAGCATACCGCAACACAACATGCGTGTGAGCGAGCGAAAGCGAGTATACTCTAACAGGGTGTGGTGAGTTTTGGCATGTCTAACATGAGGCAGGTGAGTTTGCTGTTAACCGCAACTGTTTTGACGGGGCTGATAAGTGAGACTTTTTAAAACATAAATAAATCATTTTATTATATCAAAATTATGCCAAGAACATTACCAGCAAATAATTAATGAAAAATACTGTTACATATATTTTATGTAGATTTTGGTGTGTTTACTAATGGGAACAAGATTTAGCTCTCATTCGGCCGATCCTCTTATCGAACTTTTAGTCCCGACAACATGTCTGTTAGTTAACAGTCAGGCGTTCGCCTTCACTCTCTCTCTCTTTCTCGCTTTGGCACACTCAGCACTGTTGCAGTGGTGTATTTCGCCCTGGTGAGTTGCGGACTCTCCAACAAGTGCGAGCGCAAGGCATATACAAAATGGCTGCACTAGTCGTGCATCTCTATGAGTCAGAGCAGTTCCAATAGCCTTTCCAGTTTGTCAGCATCTCCAATTGGAATGCGTTGAATATTAGCCATTGCATTCGCACGCACGGCGTGTAAAACCGGTTTAGCCTCGAAATTGAACACCCACTGCACGTGTGGGTGGGCAGGCGGGTGAGTGGCGCTTGGGGCGTGACGCGACATGCGCCCAATGCACGCCACTGTCATTGGCAGGATGACCAGCAGCCAATCAGAAATTTAGCAAGAGGAATTTTTGCAAGTTGCATTAATTGCACGTTTATTTATTATATATCATATATGTATATGTCTTACGCCTATAGGTCGGCCATTTTTTATGCGTTTAGCTTTTAGCTGGCTTATGTTCAGCATCTCTGGCGCTTACGCTGTTTATTTTATTGATTTTAATGATTTTAGCCACATTTCTATTCGGAGGCATTTGTTTATTTAATTGGAAATGAAAAAACATTTTTCGCTGTTGCGTAATGAAGACATAAATTTTCATTAGATTTGTTGTTTCTTAATTTATGGAATTTTAAATAAGCTCTAATCTATGATTTTCGCTTTGTTTCGCTTTGTTTCCTTTCTCGGTGCCAATTGATGGGCCACAGTTCTTAGCCAAGTGGTTTAACTAATTGATTTTCGATAATGATGCCCATTGTTAGTGCGATTAAATTATTTAGATAAATGTGGCAAACTGTTGCAATATTCAGTCGATAGCCGAAGTGTATTACATTTTGCTTATGGCCATTACTTGCTGCTGCCTTAACTTAATTGTGACATTAAATGTCGTTGGGCAACGGCCATCAAAGTGGCCAACGAGGCGGCTATTAAAATGTCAAAACAAACAGCGCTGAATGGCAGCCGATTCCCGTTTTGGATCTGGGCAGAACCATAAAAAACAAGCAAGAAACTCTAGGCGAATGTGCTCGACTAGCAGATACCCTATAACTTTTTTGTTCAAGATGCGATCTTTATGAAATCTTAGCAATATGTTAATTGAACTCAAATATATCAATATTGTAAGTGCAATACCTCTAGAAACGTGTTTTTCATAACAAGCAAACGTTAACAGTTATCGATTATCGACAACAAACTCGATATGCGCGTGCAATAGGAGAAGCTGCATTCAAAATTGTAAGCCTAGCTCTTGCAGTTGCTGAGATCGACAGACAAACAGACTGACAGACAGGCGGAAAGACAGACGGACAGACAGACGGACCGGCCGACGGACAGGCCTTAATTGACTCGGCTGATAAACGTAATCAAGAATATATACACTTATGGATTCTGCCACGCCTCCTTCCGCCTGTTACATACATTTCGAAACAATATACCCTGTTGACCATTTTCAATGGGTATGAGGAGACGAGCAAAAAAATCGCACTAGTCGAACAACCCGCGGCGCATCAAGCGGCAGTTGTCATTTGAAATGAAGCCATTGCTCCACATTCCAAAAGGGGGCGGGGGGAGGGGCGCAGCTTTCGCCACACGAGCTGCCTTGCTGGCTGATGGGGCCAAGTGGATTTCTGGCACATGGCGAACGAGGCGCATAAATAATGCAGTCGTTGCTGCCACTTGAAAATTGAAAAGCTGCAATAAACTTGCAGTTGAATTTTCCTTCCGCGCTCGCTCTCTCTCTCTCTCTCCCTCTCGCTCCCTCTGACTTGCTGTAAGTACAAATAACAATAACAAGAGTAAGGCAACAAATTAGAATTGTGAAAAATGTAAATAAACATCGAAATATAGGGAAAAAGATGGCTCAGCAGGGCGTCCGAGCAGTGAGAAATGAAAACAAATGGAAAAGTTCGCCAAGCTGTGTTGAGAAGCGCTGCGAAAGGTCACGCCCAGCGCCCTCTAGCGGCTAAAAAGTCACGCAACACATCGGCCACAGAACGCAAACACTGGGCGTGCGTCTGACCCAATGAACGTGGACACGAGTCACGTCCACGACGGACGGAATCGAACGGGGCAACCAGCCGACCCGGCGAGGCCTTTTGGCACATGCCGCGATCACCAGCGGGGTTTTTTTTAGGACTCAAGTGTCGCTCAGCTAGACTGTAAGTGTGTGTGTGTGTGACCGTTGAGTGAGTGGTGCCAGCATTTGAGTGTGTGTGTGTGTGTGTGTTTGTGTGTGTGTGTGTGTGAGTGAGTGTGTGTGTGTGAGTGAGTGAGTGAGTGTGTGTGTGTGTGTGTGTGTGTTTGTGTGTGTGTGTGTGTGTGTGTGTTTGTGTGTGTGTATGTGTGTGTGTGTGTGTGTGTGTGTGTGTGTGTGTGTGTGTGTGTGTGTGTGTGTGTGTGTGTGTGTGTGTGTGTGTGTGTGTGTGTGTGTGTGTGTATGTGTGTGTGTGTATGTGTGTGTATGTCTGTGTATGTGTGTGAGTTTGTGTGTGTGTGAGTGTGTGTGTGTGTGTGTGTGTGTGTGTGTGTGTGTGTGTGTGTGTGTGCGTGTGTGTGTGTGTATGCGTGTGTATGTATGTATGTGTCCGAGGTGTTTGGCCTTAAAAGCGTGGGAGTATTTCGAACGACAGGCTGTCCGCCTTTAATTTCTATTGAGAGCAAGAAAACTGTTACAAACATGTTTAATAGCTGGGAGAAACGGTTGAAAGAGCTTTCAGAAATATGTATGAGCGAAAGAAAAAGTTGACAAGGTTTTTCGGTTGCATTTGTATTTACATTGTTAGCTATATAATAATATAATATATACAAATATGTATTATAATATATAATATTTTAATTATTTTGAATAAAAATTCATTTTATAAGAATTATGTATTTGATTATATATTTGATATAATTATATATATGATAGAAAAGAATAAGTTAAGATAGATAAAGATGAAAGTTATAAGAAAATAAGGTCAAAGACAAAGTAAATCCTATATTTGGTTGAGATCGATTTTGAAAATGATGCAAAGAACTAAAGATAGGCTGAAGGACTATTTTCTATGGTATTTAAGCACACATTCATGTTTTTTGATTGAAAGGATGTGAAACGGAAGTCAAATTTCATTCACTAGAACTCACACCCACACATGGATAAAGAGGGTTGCACAACCCTTGCGCAGGTAAGTGACAAAAAGTTGGCAATTTTTGGCCATAATTGAGCCAGCCGCAAAAAGGCATGTGAAGAAGAAGAAATTTGCAATCGCTGCTAGTCCAGGTCGTAAAGTTGGGCGTGATAATGCGTAACTATCGTAGGCAATATCCATGAAGAGGACTCGCAAATTGCAGCAATCCGCAAATACGGCTTATAAAGTCAATTTTTTTATGGCCATCAGCGTGGCCAACCGGAACCAATTTTCCGGGAGGAGGCAACAGGAAAACCATTTGGAAAATTATGCGGATCATAAAATATTTGCAGGGTTTTTTTCGAGGCGAACATTTTTTCGAACGAATCGTAAAAAAGCGTGTGAGTGTGTGCGTGTGTGGGACAGGATACGAGAGTGAGAAGAAAAAGCAGAAGCAGAGCAGGGAATTGACAAGGTCGTGTCAACCATAAATATTTACATGCCATAAAAATCAAGGTGAGGACACGGTACACAGCGTTTTCCTCAATGCATTTTCCATTGAATGGACCTTCAAACTTTATGATGGCACACACACACACGCACGCACGCCTACACACATACAGGTAGGAGTCAAGACGTTGGCCCAAGTCAGTCAACTTGGCCCCTTTTTTGCACTGCGGCTGATTTACGACCTGTTGGCTGACCCGCAAATGCTTAGCAAGTTTTTCATTTGAATTTGTATCTATCAACAATCGTATCTGTGTGTTGTGTATCTATGTCGCTGTGGCAGTTTTTCTTGGCCAGCAGCTTGTAAATTATGCCCCTGCAGCATTGACATCTCGGCCCTAAGTCAAGTTGTTTCTGTGGGCGTTCGAAAACATTCCACGATCTACCTGCCTAGCTCAGGTATTCGACTGGCGAAGGGGCGTGGCTGACAGCCCACCCTAAACAGGCCTTTAACTCTTTGTTTTGAGCCAATTACGTTGACCGCTTCGGTTTAAATACTTGCCCTCCGTTTCCCTCTTAACCGTTATTTGCATATAGTCACCCTTTGCTGACTTTTTACAATCGATCGGGTTGAAGGCGAATATCCGGGAAATGTGCAACACACAAAAAAAAAAAGCATTTTTGCCTTTTGTTTTACGGACATAAAACTGGGCCGTAAACCCATTTTAAACTATGCAAGAATTACAAAAAATTGGATTGAAATAAAAATCCTTGCTTGAAATTCTCAATAATCACGTTTTGGGTTTTTAGACTCGATTCTGCTGATTCGTACTGCCTCAAAAAGATATACTTTTTAAAAGCAAATCTAGGGTATATACATATCAACTTTAAATTGTGGTAACTCCGTTAAATATGG